>JAXQQM020080283.1:0-166391 GCA_034641835.2 Pinus albicaulis
TGTTGGGTGTGGAGCCTAATTATATTTTTTATTTTGTATCACAGTGTTGGAACCCTGTAACTTAATGGGGCGGCAACGCCGCCCGTAATTGAATGCTGCCTGGGGGGTCCAGGGGGGGTGGTTGCGACTTTATGGAGCCCCCACTTGGCAGGGGGTTTCGGGGGCAGCGCCCCCGAAGCTAAAAATAGATGTAAAATTTCCTTGTAAAAGTATAGTAATTTCTAGTCAATCTGGACCATTCATTAGGCGGATGATCTGACGGTAGAAGTTATGTTTAGTTTAGGGTTTTTTTCCCTAGAAGGAAACCCCTCGCTCTGTATGAGGGTATTGTATTGCGGCTGTGTATTGTTTGTGTGTATTCTCAGAGCGAGAAACAGATAGGGAGGCTGTGAGAGAGAACAGAGGATATCAAAGTGGATCTGTTGTAGGTTGTGTCTCTTCATTTTGCTGGATAATAGAAAGGAAGGACTGGCTGTTCGGGGTGGACATAGCCCAAACTGGGTGAACCACGTATATTTGTGTCTCTCTGGTTTTGTGTGTTTTGTGTGCTTGTGTTTTCCGCATATTTTATGTGTTTCATTGTTTTGTAATATTTAATTTTCTAACAACTGGTATCAGAGCCGAAGGTCTATTTGGCTGATAAACTCGTAGGAAAGAAGGGTCCCTGGTTCGAGTGGGAGCAATGGCGAAAGATGGTAAGTTTACGGTCGAGAAATTTAACGGCCAAAACTTCCCGCTATGGAAGATGCAGATGGAAGATTATCTGTATCAAAAATATCTGTACCTACCATTGGGCGGAAAAACAAAGAATCTTACAGCTATGACAGACGTAGAATGGGAGATTCTCAATAGAAAGGCACTCGAACAGTATGGTTGTGCCTCGCAGCGTCAGTAGCCTTCAATATTTCAAAGAAAACAACAACAGAGGGTTTGATTAAGGCGTTGGTGAAATTATATGAAAAAACCTCGGCCTTAAATAAGGTATTTCTTATGAAACATTTATTTAATATAGAATGTCGGAAAAGGAATTAGTTTGTTGCAGGATACATTAGTGATTTTAATACGATTACCAGTCGATTAAGTTATTGTGTGGGTAACGATGATGAAGGTCAAGGATCTTTTGTTACTGTGCTCATTGCCCGAAAGGCACGAAATGGTTTAGTAATGGCCATTAGTAATTCTGTCTCTGGATCTAGTACTTTAAAGTTTGATGATGTTTTTGGTGTTATCCTTAGCGAGGAAATGCGATGGAAAAGCTCCGGTGAGACATCGGGTAATTCTTTGAGTGCAAAGTCTAGGGGAAGAAGAATGGAAAGAGGAAAGAGCTCGGGATATTGCAGTAAATCAAGGAAAGGAAGATCCAAGTCTAGATCGGGGATAGTGTGCTGGAAATGTAGAAAGAAAGGACACCTAAAGAAAGACTGTAGATCTCGGAAGGGAAAAGAAGGAGACACACAGCAAGAAAACAATCATGAAGCAAATGTGACAGGTGATGTGTTACAAGATGCCTTGATTCTTTCTTTCGAAAATGTTACTGATTCTTGGGTTGTAGATTCAGGGGCTTCATTCCATGCCACACCTGATAAGAAATATTTTCATGACTATGTTCAAGGAGATTTTGGACAAGTTCGTTTGGGTGATGATAAACCCTGTAAAATTGTTGGAATGAGTAAAGTTCTTGTAAAACAACAGAATGGAAACCAATGGCTACTAAAGGAGGTAAGGCATATTCCAGATCTGAAGAAAAATCTGATTTCAACAGGGCAGTTAGGCAGTGAAGGTTGTGTGACAACTTTCACAGATAAAACTTGGAAAGATGTAAAGAAACCACAAAATGACAACAAGAGCAAAAGGTTGGTACATTGTGTTATGCAATGGTATTTCTAACTGCGGTAATGCTTTAACTTCGAAAGACGAGATGCAACATTATGGCATCATAGGCTAGCACACATGTGGTGAGAAGGATGATTCTTTATAAAACGATCATGGAGCGTACGAGGTACGTGAGATTTTGCTCTGAATTGCCTTTATTTTGAATGAATGTTAACAAATGCGTGTTTATCTAATAAACAAAGGGCCTTCAGTTACGCCAGATGAAGTGGTATTCCAGAGGAATCATGGACAGGTAAAAAGGTAAACTACGCTTTTTTAAAACCTTTTGGTTGTGAGGCCTTTGTCCATATTAATAAAGAAAACATAACAAACCTTGAGGCAAAATCAAATAAATGTACCTTTATTGGATATGGTGTTAATGATTTTGGTTATCGATTATATGATTATGAAAATCACAAAATCATTAGGAGCAGAGACGTAATATTCAATGAAAAGGTCTTGTATAAGAATCAGTTGCAGGAAAAGAAACAGGAGAAAGAAAACAAAGAATACACAGTTCTTGATGAGATCACAGAAAAAGTAAAGGTGCCTGAAAATAATAATAATCAATAGCCATAGCAACAACAACCACCACAACAGCAACAGGCACCTCAAACACCTGAAAGTGGTGTTAGAAGATCTACCAGAATAAGTAGACCCCCTAAATGATACTCTCCTTCATTATATTATTTATTGTTGACTGATTATGGTGAACCTGAATGTTATGAAGAAGCAATGCAGGTTGAAAGCAGGAAGAAGTGGGAGCTAGCCATGGAAGAAGAGATGGAATCCTTAATGCATAACCATACTTGGGACTTAGTCAGGTTGCCTACAGGTAAAACAACATTGAAGAATAAATGGGTTTACAGGCTGAAGGAAGAATATGGAGAAAAACAGAGGTACAAAGCTAGACTTGTGGTGAAGGGGTTTGCACAGAAGAAAGGTATTGATTTTGATGAAATATTGTCTCCTGTTGTTAAGATGACTTCAATCAGAGCTATTTTAAGTCTTGTAGCAGCAAAAGATTTACATCTTGAACAGTTAGATGTAAAGACAACATTTCTCCATGGAAATTTGGAGGAAGAGATCTATATGGAGCAACCATAAGGATATGAGGTCAAAGGGAAAGAAAAATTAGTATGCAGGTTAAAGAAGAGCTTGTATGGCTTAAAACAGGCTCCAAGGCAGTGGTATCTAAAATTTGACAAGTTCATGTCTGAACAAGGTTATACTAGATGCCACTCTGATCATTGTGTTTACCTAAAAAAGAAAAATGATGGAAGCTATATTATATTGTTATTGTATGTAGATGACATGCTTGTTGCAGGGTCTAACATGCAGGAAATAAATGTGCTCAAAAGAAAATTGGAAAATTCATTTGCAATGAAGGATTTAGGAGCTGCAAAACAAATCCTTGGTATGAGAATAACTTTAGAGAACGGAAAATCTTAAAATGCTGCTGTCTCGAAATGAGTACCAAAAGGTGTTGAAAAGATTTAATATGCAGAATACAAAACCAGTTAGTACACCTTTTGCTAGCCATTTCAAACTTAGTAAGGAGATGTGCCCCAAGACCCAAGAAGAAATGGACTATATGTCTAAATTTCCATATGCATCAGCAATTGGAAGCTTAATGTATGCAATGGTCTGCACAAGGCTTGATATTTCACATGCAGTGGGAGTTGTAAGCAGGTACATAAAAAATTTAGGAAAATAACATTGGATGGTGGTAAAATGGATTCTCAGATATTTGAGAGGTACCACAAATCAAGCATTATGCTTTGGTGGTTCAAACATTTCTCTACATGGATATGTTGATGCAAATATGGCAGGTGACAGAGATAGAAGGAGGAGCACTACAGGATATGTATTTACTGTAGGTGGAACAATTTTCAATTAGGTTTCAAAAATCCAAAGTGTTGTTGCACTTTCAACAATAGAAGCAAAGTATGTTGTTGCTACAGAGGCTAGTAAATAAATGATTTGGTTACAAAGGTTTATGGAAGAATTGGGAAAGAAGCATGATATGGGCACGTTATACAGTGATAGCCAAAGTGCCATTCATCTTGCAAAGGACTCAGGATTTCATTCCAGGACTAAACACATACAGCTCAAGTACCATTTCATACGGTCAGTATTGGAAGATGGACAGTTGAAGCTGGAAAAGATACGCACTAGCCAGAATCCTGCAGATATGCTAACAAAAGTTGTAACCAGGGAGAAACTGAGATTATGCTAAGTTTCAATTGGTCTTCAAGGATGATGATGAAGACAAAAAATAGCCAGGTCCAAATAGGATTCATTGTCCAGCAAATGAAGCAACGATAGAGTTGCTACAATCAATCTCCAAGTGGGAGATTGTTGGGTGTGGAGCCTGATTATCTTGTTTATTTTGTATCACAATGTTGGACCCCCATACCTTAATGGGGCAGCAACTCCGCTCGTAATTGAACGCTGCCTGAGGGGTCCGGGGGGGGCGGTTGTGACTTTATGGAGCCCCCCCCCTCGTGGGGGGTTTCGAGGGCAGCACCCCCGAAGCTAAAAACAAATGTAAAATTGCCTTGTAAAAGTATAGTAATTTCTAGTCAATCGGGGCCGTTCATTAGGAAGATGATTTGACGGTAGAAGTTATGTTTAGTTTAGGGTTTTTTGCCCTAGAAGGCAACCCCTCGCTTGTATGAGGGTATTGTGTTGCGGTTGTGTATTTTATGTGTGTATTCTCAGAGCGAGAAACAGATAGGGAGACCGTGAGAGAGAATAGAGGATATCACAGCGGATTTGTTGTAGGTTGTGTCTCTTCATTTTCCTGGATAATAGAAAGGAAGGAATGGTTGTTCGGGGTGGACGTAGCCCAAACTGGGTGAACCACGTATATCTGTGTCTCTCTAGTTTTATGTGTTTTGTGTGCTTGTGTTTTCCACATATTTTATGTGTTTCATTGCTCTGTAATATTTAATTTTCTAACAACGATTAGGAGCCTCGGTATGAAAAACTCTGCTGATACTACTGCTTCCCTCCCGTACACCAGCTAGAACGGGGTCTGGTTGTTTAGTCTCTTGATAGTTGTTTTATACGCCCACAGTGTTGCTGGTATACGTTCGTCCCAATCGTCTCATTCAGCGTTGCAAATCTTCGTTAAACCCTTTTCCAGAATCTTATTGAATGCTTCTACTGTACCATTAGCTTGTGGATGGTAAGGACTGCTTTTATGATGTTGTATCATGAAGTTTTCCAGCAGGGATTTAATGGTAGCATTGATGAAATGCGTACCCTGATCGCTTGTCAGGCTTTTCAGGCAACCAAACCTGCTAATGATATTTTCAAATATGAATCGAGCCGTTGTTTCGGCTATGCGATCCTTCACTGGAATTACCTCTATCCACCTTGTCAAATAGTCTGTTGTCGTTATGATATACCTAGCCTGTGAGTGTCTTGCGATAGGTGCATTCAGGCATATAAAATCAACTGCCCATTTCTCAAATGGTTGCAGTGCCTTTACTGGGTGAAGTGGGAGCTCGTCTCTGTGTGATGGATGTCCCATCCTTTGACATACATCACATTTTTTTACAAATGCCTTACTGTCCATGTGCACTATCAGCCACCATAAACCCACCTGCAGTATCTTCCTCGCCATTGGTTTTGCTCCTACATGTCCTCTTGCAACTCCACAGTGGCATTCCCACAATACGCCTTCCCTCTCATGATATAAGACGCATCTTCGTAATCTAGCCCCATCTTATACAGGTGTCCTTCTATTAGATGATACTCTACTGCTCGGACTACTAGGTGTCTTCTCTGGACCGCTATATATTCTTTTGGGCATTGTCCTGTTGTCAGGTAGGTTTCTATCTAGTCCAGGTATTCTGGGATGGATTCTACTCTAAAAATATCAGCATCTGGCAGCTGATCGTCCAAAGACCCTCCATTTTCTCCGTTTTCTAGCCTTGACAGGTGGTTAGTCTCCACATTCAGTCTCCCGAGTTTCACTATCACCTCAAAGGTGAACTCCTGAAAGAGTAAGAGCCATCTACAGATTCTTCCTTCCAAGACCAGTTTGTTTACTAGGTACGTTAAAGCTGAATGGTCTGAAAAATTTAAACATACCTCCTAGCAGGTAGTGGTAGAACTTTTTAAGGGAATACACCATTGCTAATGCTTCCTGCTCTGTTGTACTATAGTGTAGTTCTACTGTCAATAACTTACGACTTACAAAATAAACTGGGTGATCAACTGAAGTGTCCCCTAGTTGAGCTAGAACCGCTTCAAGTGTAATGCTCGAAGCATCAATATGGACATGGAATTTCTTGTCCCAATTAGGGTGAACTAATATTGGCACACTTACCAATTTTTCCTTTAAGGTATTCAGGGCTGTCGTGCAATCCTCTGTCCAACTAAACTATTTTGACTTTTGCAACAGCTTCTCCAATGGGGCTGTTATCTTCGCGTAGTTGTGGATGAATCGCCTATAGTAGCCCGTGTGGCCTAGCAGTGACCTTAACTACTTTACAGTTTCTGGTGCTTCCATGTTAATTATAACTGCTACATTTGTTGGATCAACGCAAAATCCTTGGTTGCATACAACGTGTCCCAGCAGCATTCCAAAAGGCATTGCAAAGATGCACTTCTTGAGGTTCAATGAAGTCTAGAGTTTCCTACATCTGTCAAACATTATCCTCAATAAAGTTGCATGGTCTTTTAACAGGATATATATATTCTAGTCATCCATATAGACTTCCAGGAATTTGTGGATGTATTCGCGGAATGTTGCTATCACAATGCGTGAAAATACCACTAGCACGTTTTTCAATCCAAATGGAATTACATGATATGCAAAGGAACCCCATTCGGTGGTGAAATTTGTCTTTTTCTTATCTTCTTCGGCTATCCTTACCTGATGGTATCCTAAAAATCCATCCGTAAAGGAATAAGCCTCATTCCCCGCAACGTTGTCGAGGACTTCGTCGCTAAACGAAGTAGGGAATGGGTCATGTATACAGGCGTTATTCAAGCTTCTATAGTCAACACAAACTTGGATTTCAGACTTATCCTATTTGCTTTGTATTACTATTGGACTTACCCATTCTACTTCCTCCACTGGGAATATCAACCCTGCCTTTAGCATTTTTTCAATCTCTGCCTTAACCTTTTCTTTCACTCTTGGATTCAGCCGATAGGGTCTGTGCTTGATTGGTCTTGCATCGGGCTTCAAAATTATACGCATCTCCCCCATGTCTCCTTTTATTCCTTTCAACTCTAATACTGATGACGGAAACAAGTGCTCATATTCTTGTAGCAGATTGAATATCTCCTTAGTCATCTCGGCATCCGAATAATCACCAATTGATGCAAGTTTTGGCTTTTCTTTGGTCCCAATGTTCATTTTCTTGGTTTTTAGTGGTAGCAGATGAATTCCTTCTATTTCTGGGTCTTCCTTAATATCCTTCTCCCCCTCCTTTTCCTCGAAATAAAAATGTCTAAGACTTTCTATATCATCATCATCCATTTCATTGTTTATCTTCTTACATGCTACCGACTGTCTGATGCTTTGGTTTGGGAGCAGTTACTCATCTTCCTCTCGAGTCTCCGAGAAGAATAATACCCTTTTAATAGCTTGCAATGCTTGGGTAATTGGTTCTTTTTTTCCTTCAAATAAGAAGCATTGTGTAAATTTCTCGGCAACTGCTTGCCAAGTACTGGTTCCTCTTTTCCTCTCTTCAGTTAGGTACCAAGCTTGTGGAATCAAATCCAGTGAATGTATAAAATTGTGTACCCACAGCTCTTCTGGGTATCCTGCAATTTTCCATTGATCCTCACATTCTTTCAAATGTTTTCTGGGGTCTGAGTCCCCTTGGTATTTTTCAATGAAATGTGGTCCTTCTTCTTCCTTGAACCTGGCTTTCAATGCTGCTGCAACTTTGTCCCATAGCAACAGTGAGTTACGGTGGTTAATCCACCACCTTGATGATGTGGATTGTAAGGCCATATCCATGAGTGGGACCCTCTGGTCCGCTGGTACCTTATCTTCTATTCTGACAATAAAAGTATTTACAGCATTCATATTTGACAAAGTTGGGTAATCTCTTACCTCAGTCCTGATCCAATTGATTCTTCCGATGTTGGCGCATATTCTTGTATTCGTCTCATATCCCCCTTGCTGCCAATCATCCCAGGCTATCTCTGAGCCTAATTCTGAGCTTTGAATACTTCTCCAACTCACAGATCCCCCTGCTGTCGGGTTGATATAATCGTCCCTTTCTCCTGCAGTCATCTGATACATATGATCAAGAAGCTGAGCATCTTCTCTGTTGTCAACAGACTCTGTGTATTGGGGACCTTGATACGGGTCAAGTGGTTGGGTGACCCTGACCTCCCCGTCCTAAAATATCATCAGTTCCTTCTTTCAATCTATTACTGCGTAGTTTCCAAAAGCCCAGTCGATCCTCAATAATGCTGGATAGGGATCTTTATCCCCCATAATGTCTATCACCTCGAAGTCCTTGTATGTCTTTACTCTCGCAACATCAATTTCAACCTCCTCCATTCTGCCTATGGGCACAATGAAGTACTGGTTTTCCATACGAGTTTGAATTGGTGAATATGTCAGCCTCGGTTTTCCTAGTGCTTCCCATGTCTTCCTTGGAAATATATTTACATCTGACCCTAGGTCAAGCATTGTGTCCTTAATTTGGAATCTCACAACTTGATTATTCACCCAGAACTCTTTTTCTGTACTTCTCTTATTTCTCTTTACTCTTCGTATGTATTTCTGAGTCGTACCGCTTGACTCCCCTAGTCCTGTGGCCTCCTACACCACCCTTTCCAGGTTCTGCTTTAACTGTTCCAACATTGGCGCATTGTTAACAATTTTTAAAAATAGACAGAACCATTCCTCAATCGTAGTATTTGTACTAACTTGGTTCTCGTTATCTTCCTTAGCCTTTGGCAACTCAATGCCTTTGCTTCCCCCAAGTTGGGAAAAAGTTTCCATTGCTTCTTTAAAGTATCGCTTTTGTCTTTCTGGCCTGAACAGTGGCTTTGGAGATGTTGGCCTTATCAATTTTATCGGTTTTGTCATCTGTGCATCTTCCCCGATTCTTTTTCCCCCTCGCGTCACTATGGCCACATTCTGCATAGCTTGAGCCTCTATTATTCTTGGCTTTGCATTTACCAGATTTGTTCCTCTTTTTTTGGATCTTTCTTCCCATCTTTTAATGAGCTCCGGGCAGTCCTCTGTTGCATGCGTGTTAACTCTACACTGAGAGCACCAAGGTCTTCTAGGAAGTGGAAATTCCCTAGCTACGTGACCCTCTTGGTCACAGTTGTAACATCGTACCGGCCCTCTTCCCCTAGCTCGGCCTCCTCTCATGCCTCCCCCTCGTCCCATAGGAGCCTCATTTACTCTATATGAAGGCATGTCCAATTGTTCCGCTATTGCATCCAAAGCCCTACACTGCTCTATGATGTGTGTGGTAGAAGCACAAAACTCACAGTATATGTTATTCATAACGTTGGAGTATTTTTGCAATATTGGGCATAGGCGAGGTGGATGACCCATGCTTTTGCATATTTCACAATATTCAGTTGCGGTTGAATTCTATTGCGTGGGGAACCTCGTGTACTAGTGTTGTGGCAAACATAATCCCTGGGTGTTTATCTGCGCAACTCCTCCTGCTGAAGGAGCTCCTTGTGCCCTTGTTGCTGATGTCCCCACATTCTAACCCCACAACCTAGGACATTCAGTTACCACGTGTCCTTCCATTAGATAGTGCGTACACCATTCATTTGGTCTTGCCGACTGCAGTGGTTGAGTTTCTTTTAGCTTCTCTGTTAGGCTAGCTATCTGATGTTGTAACCCCAGTATGGAAGGGTCCTGAGACGGTGCTCCTCCTTTAAATTCTTGCGGATATCCTGCCATGGCCTCTATCTTCTTAGCTTGCTCTAATGCGTCTTGTAACGTCTCGATCTTCTGTTGTGTCATCAAAGTTCTTATTAATGGAAGAAGGGCCTTGATGAACCAATCTCTTTGATGGTTAGGATTTATTGGATAGCTGAGCTTTCCAATCGCATCCTTGAATTGCCTCATTATATCCCATGCAGTTTCCCCCTCTCGTTGCTTGATCTCCCACATCTCTAAAAAACCCTGCAGATATGTTTGGGGTAATTTGAATTCCTTAACGAAATCTCTCTTTACATCGTCTATCGCTGGGTTTTGATGAGCCTCGGACCACTTTATAAACCAGCGTAGAGCTCTCTCCCTGAGATTAGTTTGAAATTTTATCAAATTACCTGCCTCTGGTGTTTTTTGAGCCCTCCATACGGCCTCGTAGAGGTACCATTGTTGTTCCATGTCATCATTACCCCTCCCTGAGAACTCTGGGTATCAGGTAAATGATCCCGCCATGCTTCCTTGTGTGGGGGTTACTAGAACAAAACCCCTGAGTCCTGGTTGTGAAATGGTATTACTAGCACTACTGCTAGTGTGTATTACTATTGTAGACTGAACATTATTCAACTTACTCAATTCCCGTAACTTAAAAAAAAATCACCTAGTGGCTAATAGAGTACCAGGGGAAGGTCGGGACTAGAGCTCCTTAAACTTTGGAGAATAGAGTTACCTGGGGTTATGGGTGCCGGCCCCTCTCGAAATAGCTAATCCATCGCAACATGCAACTCCACATCGGAGGTCTCCTCGGGGCAGGCGTCATCTCCATCGTACTCCTTTCCCTTCTCTGTTTGGGCTAGGCTCCTATAAACCTGCCGCACTTCCTTGATGGTCCCTCCTATATCTTGGGAACCCACCTGACCTTCCATCTCCTTTGTCATCTGAGGTGCCTTCTCTTTGTTTTTTCTATTCCTTTCCTGTTTCTCCAAATCCTTCATCACCCTTTCTCGCCACTTCTCAGCGATTTGCGCCCTCTGATGTGCTCGTCATTCTCTCAACCTACTGGAGGTATCAACATCCATATACCTATTCCCCTTTTCAACGTACTTGTAGCATCTCTCCCTCAACTCCTTCCCCCATTACTGGAGGTTTAGGTCTCCATCTCAAAATTTTTGAACTCCATTAATCCTTCATCCACCATTAAAGCTTTGATCCACAGAGGGATCTCCTTCAACAAATCTCCACGCAACCCCGACCTGAATATGTCCTCTTCTTTCGAGAAAGACTGGTAACAATCAGCTGCAAACTCCACTATGTATCCCTCCAAGGTATATTTCACCCAAAATTCTACCGCTCGGGTCAAATCAGTATCTGACCGATGGAGCGCTACCAGATCTACGTGCAACCACTTGCGACAGACCTTCCACGAGCTTCTTTGGACTGTCTTGGTTTGTATTCTCCTCAACCAGTTGTAGAGCTCCTCTGGAAACTTTCCCCAGAATATCTCATAGATATCACTGACGGATTCAGAGAATAGAACTTGATTCCTCACAGCTTTCTCCCTTTGTTGTCTCAACTCCGCTTGCTGAGCTATGAACTGATCTAGGTGGTTATCCCACCAGTTTCATATTTATTTCTCGAAAATCCGCGATACCATGATCTAATTCCAAAATGGAATTTCGGGTCCCGACAACAAAACCATTTGTTGGCAAGGAAAAAGGTCTCTTGGGCAAGACCCAAGTTCAGGATGGAGGCCAACAAGGTTTTCCGCAATATTCTAGCACAACGCCATCATTTTCACCTTACTAAGGTTAGGTTCAGATCAGGTATCGATCAAGCATAACATATATCCTAAAACCCACAGGACTAGGTGCTCCAAATAAGTGTAAATACTCTGTAAATGATAATACTCATCAACGTATGCAGGATGGAAAACAAAATTTAAAGTTACCCACACATTTAACTAAATTAGAAACACAGTACCAAACCATAATGTTTTGCATTAACAACAAGAGATAGTTACATTGCTCCTAAGAGCGATCCTGGCAGAATTGATTACAATAGTGCCACAGATGATAGAACAGAATGAACAGAGAGAGAGAGAACAGAACGAACAAAGCTCTCCTGCGGCTCCTATCCTCTGATCCCTATTGTGCCTACTTCCTGTCTCCGCTGGTCGGCTGCCTAAATAAAAAACACAGTACCTAACTCCTAACATCAAACCCAAAACATAATGTTTTGCATTAACAACAAGAGATAGTTACATTGCTCCTTAGAGAGATCCTAGCAGAACTGATTACAATAGTGTCACATATGATAGAACAGAATGAACATATGGAGAGAACAGAACGAACAGAACGAACAAAGCTCTCCTACGGCTCCTGTCCTCTGATCCCTACTGTGCCCACTTCTTGTCTGCATTGACCAGCTGCCTATTTGTTCCTCTGCCAACGTGGCTAACAGTTCTCCCTTCCTTTCTGCCCTACCATTTGCTACATCTCACTGATCACTGGGCATCCCACTGCTTGTTCTCTGTCGCTTCCTTCTGCCATCTGTGCTAGTTCCCGCAATAGTCGCGCCACCTAATCTTCAGTTCTTCGCAACCGTGACAGCTCTCTATCTACCGTGGTTGCGTTCTACCACCTGTTATCCACAACTCAAAAAATTCTTTATTTCAAAAAAAGGGCCCCAACACAATTTTCTCAGAAAATCTTGGAATCTGGAGTCATAGAAAAGTTCCCAATCTCCTTTCTGGGATGTCTTCTTTTTGATGAGGTTGTCATGCCACTTAGCTCATTGTTGTTGTATGATCGATGTGCCCTATAGAGCCAGTAGTCGTGTTTCATCCAATTCATTTATTTGTTGGAGTATTTTAATCTGGGCCTCCGTCAAGTCCAATCCTAATTCCTGGGCTGTCCTTAGAGTTTTGACTTCGAATTCAATGGGAAAAATGGGCTCTCTTACAAATACTAGATGATACGGAGAATATTCAGTGGTGTTTTGCCATCTTGTGCAATAAGCCCACAGGGCCTCTAGAAGTCTAGTGGCCCAGTCTCGGCGATGAGATGATACCATTTTAGTAAGGATTTCTTCAAGGACTTTGTTGGTGCTTTCGACCTGTCCGTTCGCCTGCGGGTGGTAAGGAGACGTGACTCTGTGGATGATGTGGTGATTCCTTAGAGTGGCTATAATTTTATTTCCTACGAATTGTGTCCCTCCATCGGTTATCACTACCCGTGGTAGACCATATCGCACAAATAGCTCGAACATAAAGTTAATCACAGATTCCTTCGTGGCTCTTGATAAGGCTATTGTTTCCACCCATTTCGTTACATAGTCCGTGGCAACCAGTATGTAGGTTTTCTGATTTGATGGTGGGTTGAACGGCCCAACAAAGTCTAGTGCCTACCGTTCGAACGATTCTATTACCAGTTGTGGTTGTAGTGGCATTTCGTCTGCTTGGCCTAGGCAGCCCATTCTTTGGAAACTATCGTAGGCTTGGACATATTTTTTTGCATCTTTGAATATCGTAGGCCAATAATAACCCAATTTTAATACTTTGTGTCCCGTTCTGTGATCTGCGAAATGGCCACCACATGGTTCATCGCGACATGCCCATAAGATATCATAGATCTCATCTTCCCTAATGCATCTGTGTATATGCATGTCGGCCCTTATGTGGAAGAGGTATCCATCAATCCAGGAGAACCTGGCACTGCGTTGTACAATCAAATTCCGTTCCCTTGATGTTAAATGCCTGAGCAATTTCCCTACTGCCAAGTAATTTGCTACGTCTGCGTACCATGGCATTTTTACTGCTATGGCAAATAGATGTTCATCAGGAAACTGATCGTCAACTACTAGTGTGTCATCTGTCTTTGGAACTCTGGATAGGAAGTCTGTGACCACTTTTTCTTTTCCTGGGCGTTCCTTGATGGTTATGTCAAATTCCTGCAAAAGAAGCAACCAACGAGTTATTCTCCCATTTGTGATTGGTTTATTGGCTAAATATTTAATGGCAGAGTGATCAGTATACAAGAGTACTTGATAGCCCGTTATATAATGTCTAACCTTATTAATAGCATAAATAACTTCCAGTAACTCTTTTTCTGTCACTGTGTAATTTAATTCAGCAGGAGTAAGATTTTTTCTAATATAATAAATAGCGTAGGGCTTTTTTTCTTCTTCTTGACCAAGAACTACCCCTATCACTGTATCAGATGCATCTGAAGAAATGTGAAAAGGTAGCTCCCAGTTAGGACTGCGTAAGATTGGTGCTGTCGAGACCAGTCTCTTTAAATATGAAAAAGCAGTGTCACATTTATCAGACCAATGGAATTCGACGTTTCCAGTTAGAGCATACAATTTGTGAGAAATTATTTATAAACCTATGATAATACCCTGTATAACCCAGAAAACTACGCACCTTTGTCTGTGTGCAAGGTGTGGCTAATAAAAGTATTACCTCTATTTTTTCCGGGTCTACCTGTATTCCTGCTGCAGAGATATAGTACCCTAGGATTACTCCTTCGGTCATCATCATGTGGCATTTTTTATTACTTAGGTATAACCTGGTAGCAATACATCGTTCCAATACTTTTTCTAGAGTTTCTAATGCTTGATCAAAATCATCACCATATGGGGTGAAGTCGTCCATGTAAATTTCAAGCCCCTCATTTATTAAATAAAAAAAAATGCTGAGTATGGCTCTTTGAAAGGTTGTTGGGGCATTGCATAGTCTGAATGGTAGCACCTTGTAGGCAAATGTAACCCATGGGTAGGTAAAGGTCATTTTATCCTGGTCTTCAGGGGCTATTTGGATTTGATTGTAACCGCTGAAACCATCAAGAAAAGAAAAGAAATGCTTCACTACCAATGTATCCAGGACCTGATCACTAAAAGGTAGGGGAAAGTGGTCCTTCTGTGTCTCCTTATTCAGTTCTCGATAATCCACACAGATTCTCCATTTCCCATTCTTTTTAGGGACGACTACCAGAGGGGAGACCCACTTGCTGTCTGAAATAGGATAAATGAAATTCACATCTAGCAGTTTTTTCATTTCCCCTTTTACAACGTCTTTTAGATGAGGGTTTAACCTACATTGGGGTTGTCGAATAGGCCGAGCCTCTTTGTCGGTATAGATGTGATGGGTGCATAGCTGGGGGTCTATGCACTTAATGTCTAGGCAATCCCAAGAAAATGCTCCCTGATACTTCTGTAACACCTTTATGAGCTTTTTCCTTTGGTCACTATCCAGATTACCATTGATATTAAAAATTGTCCCTGGCTCAATCTCAACGGGTATGCTATTGCATATAGTGGTTTTTGGTATATGTTGATCATCAAGGTTTGTCAAGAGATCTTCTTGTGTTTCCTCTTCAAGAATGGTTTTCAGCATTTGGAATTTCAAGTTTCCGGATGTAGGTGGTTGATTCATAAATTTATTTATTACATCATCTTCAGTTTGATCTTTAAATTCAAGAGCTTCGATTAATGTCAGAGGTGGACGGATATTTTTCTCCCAATATGTATGCGGATGCTTGTGAATGTGTACCGTGGGTAAACTTGGTTTGGTAGGTGGGTAAATGATAATGTTATTTATAAAATCTCCCTTAGCAATGGTCATGTTGTCTGTCCGGTAGCCTATGTAAGCATCGCCTGTTGCTAACCAAGGTCATCCAAGAATCAAGGGGTGTCCGTCCATTTGATTTTTCAGGTTACTAATTAGGAAATCGGCCGGATACTCCCATGAGTCTACAGAAACTAGGATTTCCTACAATATTCCTTTTGGCCTGATAACAGACCTGTCGGCGAGTTCCAACAGCATAGCTATGGGTTCTAACGTTGATATTCCTAGCTTTTCACAGGTCCCTGTTGTTAAGATGTTAATGGACGCCCCTAAATCGACCAATTTTTTTGGAAAGGAGTGGCCAGAGATTTGTACAGTTACTATGGGATTCCCTGGGTCATCGTATTTAATGGGGGCCTCCTTACCTAATAATAAGTCAGAAAGTGTTCCTACCACATGAACGATGTGGTGAAAGCAATCTTTTCTCTTTTTTCTTGCTTGCTTCCGCACAGTTCTTTAATTGTCTTGGCATAGATGGGGACGTCTTGTATGGCTTGCAGAAGAGGAATTTTGATGCAAAGGTTTCTCAATTCTCCCAAAATAACAAAATCTGGGGAGACCATTAGTCTAGGCAGCGTTAACCTTTAAGGGAAAGGAGTTGAAAAAATCCTAAGATTTTCAGGCTTCTCTTGGTCAACTGTTTCCTTTTCTTGCTCCACCTCTGATTTAGTTACATTTTTTTGTCTAGGCTCTGTTGGAGTTCCAGATTCCAATTGTGGTGGGGTCATCTCTTGTGTTGGCAAGATAATACATCCTGATCTCAGCCTTAGTTAATTACATTTATTCTGTTCTGTTTCGGGGTTGGGATTTTCTATAATCTGGATTAGTTGAACCGGCCTATTGTTGGGGTTAGGATTGGGTTAGGCTGGTAATTGAGGATGGATGATAGGCTGAGGGTTTTGCTGGACAAGGCACGGAGCTGACACTGTAGGTTGATTTTGAATTCCTGTCCCCATTGGTGGGTGGGTCGTTCCCAAAGGTCATTGCCAATTTTGAGGCCAATTTGTGGTTTTAGAAGGGGATTTTGGCCACTGTGTTTAATATGGGTTGTTTTTCCAATAAGGAGGAGAACAAGGAAAACTTGGCCAATTATTCCCTGTAGAGGGTTGCATTGGCCAAGGCGGTATAAGAAACAACTGAGACAACTAAGTGGAGAAAGGCGATTGATTTTTCCAAGCTGCTGAGTGGTTTTGTTGGTTAAATTGCAGAGAAGGAAAGAATGGAGGCATGTAATTTTCCAAAATTTTAGCCTCCAAGCTAAATGGAACATTAGAGTTAGCAGTAGCTCTAGTCGGTAAATAAATGGGAAGAAAAGCCCATAAGTCTCCTAAGGAGGAATAAAATACCCCAAATGTGAAAGGGGGACACTCTTTCTATTTCAATAAGACACCTCCATGTGTGAACAGGGTTAAATTCAAGCTGCTTTGACTAAGTCAACAACGCAATTTTAGTGGAGGAGGAATCCAAGGATGAATAACGCAATTTTGGAGGGAGACGTAACTTGGGTTAGAAGTAACCTAATTGAGTGGGGCCAAGGGCAAGAAAACTCATTTCTTATATAAGGAAGAGGATGGCAACATTATTCTTCATGTTGTAGATTATTATTCTTGGCTACCAATAATTGTTGTTGCTTTGCTGCTTAGCAAAGCTACAGTGCTGTTTAGCACTAGGTGTTCCCGGGAGGGAATCCCACCTCTTTCCTTTGAGGAGCCTCATTAGGAGATTTTGCATTCATCATTCCACATCAGGTTTTTAGGCCAAGCTTCAGCCATCTTCGTCAACACAACTTTGCTAGAGATTGTGTAGTGTTGCTGGGTGCAGCAGTGGAAGGGATTGAAATCCCTGCTTTTGAGCTAGTTTCTCATTGGAGGAAGATTTCCTTCACTTGAGAGATCTGTTTGGAGAGCTCCAACGCTTATTTCAGATCTTTGGTATTAGACCACACATTTCCCATACATTCCCAGTGTTTTTTCTGCTAGGGAATGCGTTATTTTGGAGGCAGTGTTCATTGCATGGTTTGGTGGCTCTGTTGCAGTGTTTCCTTGTGATTGAGAGGTTCATCCTTTCATGGGAGGAAGCCCTTGAGGGATATACAGAAGATAATACATCTTTCAGCCTTATACACTCATGTACTTTAGTTTTGCATTGGTTATTCAGTGAATTACTGAATTTCCCATGTTGTATGCAGAGTGTTTGATAAGAAACCCTTGCAGGTTTCTTTTGTATTTTGTATAAGGAGCTTAGATCTCTGTTCTTCAGTATTATTTATCAATAAATTAGTATATATATTGTTCTACTATCATTTTATGTGTAAACCCTCTCTTAGACTGCGCAGTCCCTTGAGCAGCTACTCCGACATTTTGCAGTCTTGGGGTTTTAGCACTTTTTGGCAATCTTAGGTGTGGGAGATCTATTTAACCCACCTAGTTTGCTTTTTTTCAGCTCTAATCTTGGATTTAGAATGTATATTGACTAATATATGGGATCCAAGAGTCTGTTTCACTATTTTATTACATTTTTTGCTGGAAATTCGTTTTTGATGCATGATTCATGAGCAATCCTGAAAAAGGAACATTACAGTGGTATCAAAGCATGATCTCTGGCTTAGCCTGTGAGATATAGCTATCATAGGAAGGAGAGATGGGAAAAATCCAGAAAGCTTCATTATGTGACAGAAGAAAGGAGGAAAAGCTCACAAAGCTTCTTCCAAAATCTATGAAAAGCTTTCAAGGAGAGTTGAAGAAGATGAGATTGGAGATGGGATCTCCAAAGGAGGTTGAATCTAGAGCTGAATCTATATTTTCACATGGTGAGTGTGAGCATGCAGCTGCACTCCATGATGCACAGCGTAGTCAAGTGCCCAGAGCTATCTTGAGATGGATAGGAGGAGGGAGAATGCCTAAGAGAATGACTCTTAGTGATTTGTTGCGGGAGTATGAATCTCAAACTGAGAGGTTTAGAGATCATACTGATTTCCAAGAGTTTTGCAAGATCCAGATGGAGGAGAGCCAGCAGCAAGATGCAGATAGATTTCTTCTATCTACTTTTGCCGGATCACCCACATGTTCAGCTAGAGCCTGGGTGAAGGAGCTAAATTCCTATTTTCAGCTGCACCACATTTCCGAAGATGAAGCCATCAGAGTTGCAGTGTTTCATTTTAGAGGTAAGGCTCATGCATGGTGGATTTTTGAATCTTATTCCTTAAAAAATTCCAACACTTTCTCTTATGCAAGATTCATGAAAACATTGATGGAGAGGCTTGGTGAAAAACTTCCTAAGACACATGAGCAAGGAAAACTTGAGAAAACAAAACCCTTGCATGTGATGGAGGAAAATCCATTTTAGAAAACCATGGGAGGAGCTGATGTCTTGCATTACACATTGCCGGAAGCAAAACCTCCAGTTCATATTCTTGAACAAGAGGGCATGGGGATCACTTTTTCACAAAGGGATTCAATTGTTGAAATGTTGCCTACACACATTGATGAAGAAAAGGGAAACAACACTGTCACATCTAGAGCACATCCAGTGCCTCATGCAGAGGGAGGAGGAGCACATGCTCCCACAGGAGGGATTCTTGTATCTTTGCAAGAAGCTCCCCAGGATCTCATACATAGAGGTCCAAGCACAATCAATGAGCAACATGATTGTGCAACATTGCAGCTGGAAGGAGAAGGAAGGGATGAAGAACAACATCAGTTGATGAGAAGCACACACCCTTCTCTATTTCAGGAAGCTAATGCAAGAAAGAGACAGACTGATTTGCGCTGTAAGGGCAAGGGAAAGGTTGCCCAATCATGCGTACAGTCTACTCTTGACATTGATGTCTCACTACATAGAGGCATTCCACCAAGGAGGCCACCAGATCTACAGTTGATGAGAGATATCTTGTCTTTGGGTTCACCACTCTTGGATTTTGGAGAGGTGAACAGTTTGGAGGAATACTTTGGCATGGGGGATGTCAAAGTATCAGGCAACAGCATGAGGAGAGCTTCACATGCCATATCACTAGCACTGTCACCGAGGAGGATTGATCCTTACTGGAGATATCAGCTCTTGGTAGAGTACTCCAAGGATCTTGGTGCATGCATGATTCTTGATGACCTGGATGGAGATGACAGATACATGGTGGATGATGTGGTCATCTATTCCTATGGTAGGATCTTCTTGACTAGATCTTCTAGTCTCAAGGAGAAGCTGCTACATGCAGCACATGAGGACTTCCCTTCTATGCACTTTGATGCATATTTCCATTTGATGGAGGAGTTCACTTGGGAGGGCATCCAGTAGGACATATATCATCATATGGAGAGATGCATAGCCCGGATGGTGATAGAGAGGATGTCACAACCACCTTCCTACTCATTGGGAGTGAGGTAGAATTTCCAGTTGAGCCATTTCAGCTCAAGACCTCAAGTGCATAATGGAGGAGGTATCATTTCATGTTTTGTATTGTACTTCTTTCCTTTATTTGAGTAGCATGATGTAACAAGAATAAATATTTCTTCTTGCATATTATATGATGATGTACTTGCAGCTACTTGTAGCATTGATTTTGGCTATCTTTTTTATTGTTTGTGGAGGAAGCCACATGTTTCTTGGTGTGCATCACTGAAACCATATTGTAACTTCATGTATTCATCTTATGAGATGATTGTTGCAGCAAAAAAGTGGTTGGTAAAGCACTTGTTAATTCTTATTTTGATGCAGGCCAAGGGTGCACTGCGCTGGTTCCATGAGAGGGACCAAGATTCACTCTCTGGTTGTCATTTGGCAACTTGTTCTTATTGTACTTTGCTTCCATATATTGCTAACATGTTTATGATCATGAGGATATTTGTTTGGAGAGTGGGCTTAAGATGGAGAATGCCCATTGGGAGCATGACTCTCCCTACTTTATATGTTGTACATTTCAAGAGGAACCATGGGCAAACCATGATTGCCACATCACACTTTTTCTCTTCTTGTGGGAGGGACCACTTGGAGAACTTGAGGAGGCATTTCATGGCTGAACTATTTTTTGGGACATCATACAAGTTTACCACCATGTTCTTATTCTATGGCTTGTATGAGGGAGAGATGAGGCAGCAGCAAAGTTGTTGTTGCTATGGTTGCACTTGGGAGAGTATGGGAAAAATTCTTCCCATACTTTACATGATATTTCTGAAGAGAAGGAAGGCACATTCATGGTGCAAGGAGGCTACCCTTCAGTATTGGAGATCATGAGAGACTTCCATGTCGAAAGAAGATCTTCTCACATAGCAGCATGATGGTGGATGGATTTGGCATGTGGCATGTCAAAGGGAGGAGTCATGGAGCCTTATTCTTAAGGCCTACAACGCTGTCACATGGGAGTGTATTCTTATTGATGGAGTGTTCCAAGGAGTATATGTATCCCTTATTCTTGCAGATTTTTATGAGGAGATCCACATGGGGAAACTTATACATGGACCTCACTTTCAGCTCCCACATGATGCATGGTAAGAAAGACATTGATGTGCTTGTTGATTACTCTATTGAGTATTTGTACTTTATCACCATATGTAAACAGTGCATTTCTCCACATGAGAGAAAGATTATTTATGGGTTTCATGGTCACTTTAGGGCCAAATATTGTGATGTTGATGACCCATATTTACATGACTTTGGGCAGGTGTTGTATTGCTTTGATTATGCTGATATATTTACTAAACCTCTTCCCAGGGAAGCCTTCGAATATCTCAGACAAAAGCTGGGAATTGTCTCTGCTGCTCAGAAGATCAGATCTACTTAAATTCAGAAGATTAAATTAGATACGTGGATTTCATAAAGGACAGTCGCGTATATACGTGAGTTTATATGCAGAAAACCGCGTATGGGTTTTTGCTGGCACAATTTTCTGGGTCAGAATTTTTAGAACAGTTGCGGTGCTGTTGGGTAACTCTGGTGATGTTCCAGTTCTTACATTTCTGTTTCATTCTCTAATATATTGTTGATAAAGATTGATGATTTGCTATTGAAAGTTTTCAGGATGCACAAGCTAAGGGGGAGCACTTGTCCTGTGGGAAAGGATGCATTGTTGGCATTCTAAGTGTTTGCTATGGTCTGATCTCATGATTGAGATTCATTGGTCTTGTTTATAAAAATTCATTTGATGAAAGGTCATGTTGAGACCTATGCTGTAAAAATTTTATATTCATTCATGTAAGGACTTGGTCAAATTTGTAAACCCACTTCGTTGGGTAGATGAGTCAAAAATTGTAAACCCACTTGGTTGGGTAGTTCAGTCAAATATGTAATTCCACTTGGTTGGATCATTGATGTAAGTATGAGTACTTGGTTATCGGAATGGTCATACTTGGTTGAGTTATAGAGTCATATACTTCATTAAAAATAAAAATAAAAATCTGTCTAAAGATTCAGCATGAACTCAGGGGGGGCATGGTAAATTTAGTGCACTTCAGATCTACAGAGCTCATCTCTCTACAAGGGAAGAGAAACCTTGTTTTGGTTTTGATCCGTCCTTTGCCCTTGATGTCAAAGGGGGAGAGTATCATTGTGTTTGATTAATGGTTATGTTTAATGTATCTATCTCTTGTGGTGATCAAACACCATCGTGGTTGCCATCAAGTCCAAAGGGGGAGATTTTTGGCAATATGATGTAATGTGTTGTCCTTGATGGCAACCTACTTGATGAAGTTGTCCTTGATGGAAACCTACTTGATGAGTTGCCTATGATAAGCAACCTATTTGTTAAAGATGTAAGAATGATGTATCTATAGATCAGTTCAGATGTGACAGAGAAAATAATTCCAGCAAGTGCCATAGAAATGATAAATATAATATGTCACAATGCATATGCGGGTTTGTAAAGATCAAGTCACGTATATACGCAGGTACGTATGTCCCAAGTAACGTATGCCTGTTTGTGCTCCAAATTTATAATACCAGGGGGCCTTACCATGGTATTAGCCCACATTATTGAGCGTTGCATTGTCTATTTGATTCCGTCTAAGAATACCATCAGAAGTTGAGTGGTTTTGACTCATGGTATTGGTAAAAGCTAAATCTATTTAAAGAGAAGAAGATCATAGTGCAAGGTGCACATGTGTAAGGGTTGTTGATGAATAAATTTCTCTAAGGAATATCTGCATGGATGAACTCTATTCTTAATTGATAGATCTGAATCTATGATGCACCCATGGATATAATGATGGTTCAAGATCTCTAGATATGATGATGATGAATCTCTAGGATGACCTACTGAAGGAATGATGAAGAACTGGTGCAAGTCTGCTGAAGAAAATGAATAAATCTGGGTAAGTTCTATAGATCTGGTATGTTCTGCAAAATTTATTTTTACAAATCTATACGCTAGTTGGTTTCAAAAAAAGCGCGTATATACGCGGGTTCTCTTCATGGAAAGCGCGTATGGCAGTTAGGGTTTGCTGAAGAATAAAATACACAGAATTATACGTGGGTTGATGTGTAGGAAAGCGCGTATGTACGCGGTTTCAGTGAAGCAAAGTAGCATATGCTATTTGAATCAATGACTGTTCAGGGTTGAGTTTGTATCTGCATATCTATTCTGAAGTCTAGGCTATTTCTGAAGTTCTGGTCACTGTGTTTTCACTGTTCTAATTGAAGTGTTGGGCAAATTTTATGATTGTTGATAAAGGGTTGTGTTGAAGTTGTTTGATCCAGTATGAAAATTGATGAAACGTGGTCTGCAGTGGGTCTGAGGGTTGAAGCCTTCAGTATGGAAGTAGAAGCTTCCTTCCAGTAGAAGCTGGTGTTATGTTCAGGGGGTTGAAGCTCCCTTCCAGGAGTGGCTGGTAAACGAGATCAGGGGGTTGGAGCTCCCTTCCAGGAGTGGCTGGTAAACGAGATCAGGGGGTTGGAGCTCCCTTCCAGTAGGAGATGGTAAATGAGTAAAGGTTGAATCCTTCTGCAGGTAGAAGCCTGTGTACTAATATGAGTCTGCATCAGTACAATGTTGTAAACAGTTTTCCATATAATAAATATTGAAGACAGAGACAAAAGCAGCAGTGGTTTTCTCCCAAATTGGGTTTTCACCTTAAATACTGGTGTTCATGTGTGTTCCACTTGTGTGATGTTTTATACTGCTGTTACTACACATATTTCCTATTTATCTAACCTGATACATAACTGGTAAATATTTTTTAAAATATGTTTCTGAGATACTTTATAAACTAGAAATTTATATCAGTATACGCGAGTTTCTTTCAGCATATCTGCGTGTATCCGCGAGTTCAGTTCATAAAAGCCGCGTATGAAATTTTGCAAAAGAAAAAGTTAAATTCAAGTTATAAGCTCTAAATACTGATTCACCCCCCCCCCCCCCTCAGTATTTTTTCCAACAATTGGTATCAAAGCAGGTCCTTCTAAAGAAGCTTAGCCGCTAGAAGGAAGATCAGCCAAGATGAGCAATCAAGATGGGACAACATCTATCAGGCCTCCACTTTTCAACGGAAACAATTTAATCTTCTGGAAAACACGGACAAGATCCTATCTTCAGTCTCTTGGAGCAGATGTATGGGCTATTGTTGAAGGAGGTTATCAATATCCAGCCTCAGTTCCAACAGATGCAACAACGAGAAAGAACTATGAAACAAATGCATAGGAGGTCAATGCACTATTGGGGAGTCTAACTGAATCAGAATTTTTCAAGGTCTTGCAGTTGAATATAGCAAAGGAAATATGGGACAAAATCATTCTAAGCTATGAAGGTGATACAAAGGTAAAAAGTGCTAAACTCCAAACTCTCAGAATTCAATATGAAAATCTAAGGATGCATAATGAGGAGAGCATTGCAAATTTATTTTTACATCTAGATGATATTGTAAATCGTATGAGAAACTTGGGTGAAACCATAACTGACACTACTCTGGTTGAAAAAGTTTTAAGATCTCTAACTTCAAAATTTGAGTCAAAAGTGTCTGCTATTGAAGAGAAACAGGATCTTCAAAGTCTTACTATTGTCCAACTTCATGGGATTCTAACTGCATGTGAAATGAGAAAAGGAGGATCTTCTGAAGTCAAAGAAACCATCTTTAGAGCCTCTACAAAAGGAAAAGAAGTACAAGAAACAGAAGGATCAGGGTATATTTCAGAAGAAGATGAGGTAAATTTTGTAAAGAAGCTCCAACTTGGCACTGGAAGATTCAGAGGTAAGCTTCCTTTCAAATTTTTTTCTTGTGGAAGAGTTGGTCATTATGCTGCTAAGTGTCCTCATAAAGAAACACATGAAAAAGGAAAAGAAGTAGCAAGAATAAATAAGAATCGATTTAGCACTAGAAAAAGTTATTATACTCATGAATATAGTGATGGGTTATGAAATAGTGAGGAAGAATCTGATCAAGATCTTAGACTTCTCATGGCATTTGAAAAAGAGTCTAGAGAAGAAAAGGATACTTTTATGGATGCTCTAGAAGACAATGATTTTCTTGAAGAAATCAATCAGCTCAAAATATGTTTGGAAGAAAACAAAATATCCATAGAAACTCTAAAAAATCAGCTTGAAGAAAAGGAGAAACACAATGACAAATTAGAATGTGAAGTAGTAAGTCTAAGAAAATAAATTGAGAAAGTAAAGACTTTGAATCTTAGATTTTCTAAAGGATATGAAACCTTAGATGAAATTATCAAGGTACAACGTTCTCCTCTTATAAATACAGGTCTTGGATATGTCGGAGAATCTTCTTAGTCTTCAGCACCAAACTATCTAAAAGCAGCTACAGCCAGCCTACAACATTCTGTCACTCAGCAAGGAAGCAAAGAAACTTTACAGGTAAAGCATGACTACCTCAATACAAAGAACACTAACAGGAATACCTTTCAGAGAAATACCAACCAACAGGTAAACACAAATAGAAGGTTCAATGATTGCAGAAATTTCTTCTTCAATGGACAATGTTTTTCTTGTCATAATTTTGGTCATAAAGTTGTTCAATGTGTTGCATACAAAACCATCATGACTAGAGAAGCAAGAAAGAAAAGAATTGATACTGGAATAAAGAAGAATACATATAACAACTTTTCTCCTCTTCAAAATTAAATTGAATGTGCTTATTGCAATAACTTTGGTCATGAAGAATCTGAATGCAGGAGAAAACTTCATCCAAAAGAGCATATACCATCAACTTCCAAAGTATGGAGAAAAAAGGAATTACAGGTTGAGAACTGTGGCATAGCTTTATTTGCAGAAGGAGAAGAAAATCAATGGTACATTGATAGTGGATACTCAAAACACATGACAGGTGACAGAAATAAACTTCTTGCATACAATGCTCTAGAAAGAGAAAAGAATGTTACTTTTGGAAATGATACTCCTGCTGTCATTACGGGAAAAGGTTCTGTTTTTCTAAAAGAAAAGGTGAAAGCTAACAATGTTTGTATGTGGATGGATTAAATCATAACCTGTTAATTGTAAGTCAAATGTGTGATTAAGGAACTGAAGTTGTCTTTAGCTCAAAATAATGTGTCGTACGTGATATGGATACAGGAAAAACAATCATAAAAGGAAATAGAACACCAAGCAATTTGTATGTATTGAAAAGCTGTAAAGAACAATGCTACTTGGGTAAATATTCATAAAATTGGTTATGGCATAGAAGATTGGGGCATTTGAGCTTCTCTGAAATCAACAAATCTAGCAGACTCAAAGTTGTTCATGATCTTCCCAATATTACTCTACCTGAAAGTACCATATGCAAATCTTGCCAATTCGGTAAGCAAACCAGAGTGAAATTTAATGCAAAGGAAGGATCAGCAAGTAAGCCTCTTGAACTCATTCATACTGATATATGTGGACCCATGAGAAAAAGGTCACCCCATGGAGAACAATAATATATTCTATTTATTGATGATTTCTCTAGAATGTGTTGGATTGGGTTGCTAAAGCACAAAGATGAAGCATTCGGAAAATTTCAGATCTTCAAAGCATTGGTTGAAAATGAATTAGATCTAAAAATTAAGTGTCTTATATCGGATCGTGGAGGTGAATATATATTAGATGAATTCTTTGATTTTTGTGAACAACATGGCATAAAAAGACAGTTTTTTGTAGCTGGTACCCCACAACAAAATGGAGTAGCAGAAAGAATGAATAGAACAGTTCAACAGATGGCTCGGGCTATGCTTGATGATTCAGGAACACTTGACACGTTTTGGGAGAAGAAACACATACTGCAGTAAATATTCTTAACAAAGCACATGTTCGTGTAAACAGTGATAAAACTCCATATGAGCTCTGGTATGGTAATCTTCCCACTGTAAATCATTTTAAAGTTTTTGGAAGAAAATGTTTTATCAAGAACAATGATGAAAAGCTTGGCAAGTTTGAACCTAGAGCACGTGAAGGAATATTTCTTGGCTACTCTTCTAGAAGTAAAGCATATAAATGTTACAATAAAAGACTTCGGAAGATTTTTGAATGCATTGACGTTGTAATTGATGAATCCCTCTCAGCTCCAAAAGGAGAAATTCAAACAACAAATGAAGATGATGATGATGTATATCTTCCTGCATCTAATAAAGATAATATAGAAGGTGAACCAAATGAAGCAACAGAAGAATATCTATCTGAAAAGGCTCCATTCAGGTATGTTCAAAAGAATCATCCAGAATCTCAAATTTTGGGAGAAAAGGGATCAGGTGTCCAAACAAGAAGAACTCTTGTAGGGTCTACTAGCTATCTAGCATTTTTATCCACTATTGAACCACAGAATATCAATCAAGCTAGCAAAGATGAATGTTGGATTCAAGCCATGAATGAAGAACTTGATCAAATTGAAAAGAATCATACTTGGGAACTAGTTCCAAGACCTCATGATAAAAATGTTATTGTAACAAAATGGATATTCAAGAACAAGTTAAATGAAAATGGAGATGTTATTATAAACAAGGCTAGACTTGTTTGTAAAGGGTATGCTCAACAAGAAGGTATAGACTTTGAAGAAACATTTTCTCCTATTGCTAGACTTGAAGCCATCAGAATGTTTCTTGCTTTTTCAAGCTTTCAACAAATCAAATTTTATCAAATGGATGTTAAATCTGCTTTCCTCAATGGTGACCTAGAAGAAGAAGTTTATATAGAACAACCAGAAAGATTTATTTTGGGAAATAATGAAAAAATTGTTTGTAAACTTAAAAAGGCTTTATATGGTCTCCAACAAGCTCCAAGGGCATGGTATTATTGTCTTGACAAATATCTTCATCAACAAGGATTTTCAAAGGGTTCTGCTGATAGAAACTTATACACAAAAACTAAAAATGATAAACTATTGATTGTGGTTGTATATGTTGATGATATCATTTTTGGAACTAATGAAGAGTCCATGAGTCAGAAATTTGCTTCTGTTATGCAACAAGAATTTGAAATGTATTTACTTGGGGAACTAACATTTTTTCTTGGCTTACAAGTACAACAAGCAACCGATGGCATATTTTTATCTCAAGCAAAATACGTCAAGCAAATTTTGAAGAAGTATGGGATGGAAGACTGCAAACCTGTAAGTACGCCAATGATAACTAGGTGTAACCTCAGTTCTCATGATGATTCTCCCGCATTAAATCAACCAGAATACAGATCCATGATTGGAAGTCTACTTTATCTAACCAGGACAAGACCAGACATTATGCATGCAGTTGGTATTGTTGGACGATTCCAAGCTAATCCAAAAGAGTCTCACCTTCAGGCTATCAAAAGAATATTCAAATATCTACAAGGGACTCAAGACTTTTGACTATGGTATCCAAAGAATGTTGATCTCACTCTTCATGCTTACACATATGCAGATTGGGTTGGAAATGTTGATGATCGGAAGAGCATTAGTGGTGGTGCATTCTATATGGGGCCACGATTAGTATCTTGGTTCAGCAAGAAGCAAAGCTCTATTGCCTTATCTATAGCAGAAGCAGAATATGTGGTTGTTGCATCATGTTGCACACAACTTCTTTGGATGATGCAGACCTTAAAAGACATTCAAATCACATGTTCACCTCCCATATCCATTATGTGTGATAATACAAGTGCCATCAGTATCTCAAAGAATCTTGTTATGCATTCCAAGACCAAGCACATCCCTATCAAGTATCACTTCTTACATAAACAGGTGCTTGAACAAAAGGTGAAATTGGAGTATGTAGCCTCCAAAGAACAAGTTGCTGATATATTTACTAAACCTCTTCCCAGGGAAGCCTTCGAATATCTCAGAAAAAAGCTGGGAATTGTCTCTGCCACTCAGAAGATCAAATCTGCTTAAATTCAGAAGATTAAATTAGATACGCGGATTTCATAAAGGACAGTCGCGTATATACGCGAGTTTATATACAGAAAACCGCTTATGGGTTTTTGCTGGCATAATTTTCTGGGTCAGCATTTTTAGAACAGTTGCGGTGTTGTTGGGTGTCTTTGGTGATGTTCCAGTTCTTACATTTTTGTTTCATTCTCTAATATATTGTTGATAAAGATGCCTTGATGATTTGTTGTTGAAAGTGTTCAGGATGCACAAACTAAGGGGGAGCACTTGTCCTGTGGGAAAGGATGCATTGTTGGAATTCTAAGTGTTTGCTATAGTCTAATCTCATGATTGAGATTCATTGGTCTTGTTTATAAAAAGTCATTTGATGAAAAGATCATGTTGAGACCTATGCTGTAAAATTGTTATATTCAGTCATGTAAGGACTTGGTCAAATTTGTAAACCCACTTCGTTGGGTAGATGAGTCAAAACTTGTAAACCCACTTGGTTGGGTAGTTCAGTCAAATATGTAATTCCACTTGGTTGGATCATTGATATAAGTATGAGTCCTTGGTGATCGGAATGGTAATACTTGGTTGATTTATAGAGTCATGTACTTCATTAAAAAATATATATATATGTCTAAAGATTCAGCATGAACTCAGGGGGAGCATGGTAAATTCAGTGCACTTCAGATCTACAGAGCTCATATCTCTACAAGGGAAGAGAAACCTTATTTTGGTTTTGATCCATCCTTTTCCCTTGATGTCAAAGGGGGAGAGTATCATTGTGTTTGATTAATGGTTATGTTTAATGTATCTATCTGTTGTGGTGATCAAACACCATCGTGGTTGCCATCAAGTCCAAAGGGGGAGATTGTTGGCAATATGATGTAATGTGTTGTCCTTGATGGCAACCTACTTGATGAATTTGTCCTTGATGGAAACCTACTTGAGGAGTTGCCTATGATAAGAAACCTATTTGTTAAATATGTAAGAATTATGTATCTACATATCAGTTCAGATGTGACAGAGAAAATAATTCCAGCAAGTGCCAGAGAAATGATAAATATAATATGTCACAATGCATACACGGGTTTGTAAAGATCAAGTTGCGTATATACACGGGTACGTACGTCCCTAGTCACGTATGCCTTTTTGTGCTCCAAATTTATAATACCAGGGGGGCTTACCATGGTATTAGCCCACAGTATTGAGTGTTGCATTGTCTATTTGATTCCGTCTAAGAATACCATCGGAATTTGAGTGGTTTTGACTCATGGTATTGGTAAAAGCTAAATCTATTTAAAGAGAAGAAGATCATAGTGCAAGGTGTGCATGTGTAAGTGTTGTTGATGAATAAATTTCTCTAAGGAATATTTGCATGGATGAACTATGTTCTTAATTGATAGATCTGAATCTATGATGCACCCATGGATATAATGACGGTTCAAGATCTCTAGATCCGATGATGATGAATCTCTAGGATGACCTACTGAAGGAATGATGAAGAACTGGCGCAAGTTTGCTGAAGAAAATGAATAAATCTGGGTAAGTTTTATAGATCTGGTCCGTTCTGAAAAATTTATTTTTACAGATCTATACACTAGTTGGTTTCAACAAAAGCATGTATATACGCGGGTTCGCTTCATGGAAAGCGCGTATGGAAGTTAGGGTTTGCTGAAGAATAAAATACACAGAAGTATACGCGGGTTGATGTGTAGGAAAGTGTGTATGTACGCGGCTTCAGTGAAGCAACGTAGCATATGCTATTTGAATCAATGACTATTCAGGGTTGAGTTTGTATCTGCATATATATTCTAAAGTTTGGGTTATTTCTGAAGTCCTGGTCACTGTGTTTTCATTGTTCGAATTGAAGTGTTGGGAAAAGTTTATGATTGTTGATAAAGGGTTGTGTTGAAGCTGTTTGATCCAGTATGAAAATTGATGAAACGTGGTCTGCAGTGGGTCTGAGGGTTGAAGCCTTCAATATGGAAGTAGAAGCTGGTGTTATGTTCAGGGGGTTGAAGCTCCCTTCCAGAGTGGCTGGTAAACGAGATCAGGGGGTTGGAGCTCCCTTCCAGTAGGAGCTGGTAAATGAGTAAAGGTTGCATCCTTCTGCAGGTAGAAGCCTGCGTACTGATATGAGTCTGCATCAGTAAAATGTTGTAAACAGTTTTCCATATAATAAATATTGAAGACAGAGACGAAAGCAGCGGTGGTTTTCTCCCAAATTGGGTTTCCACCTTAAATACTGGTGTTCATGTGTGTTCCACTTGTGTGATGTTTTATACTGCTGTTACTACACATATTTCCTATTTATCTAACCTGATACATAACTGGTAAAATGCATTTTGAGTACATTTACCGAGATACTTTATAGCTAAAAATTTATGTGTCGATGTCTTCGTCTTAAATTCGACATGTCATCGTGTATACGCGATTCAGTTCCTGCACTTAAAACGTGTGCGGTGCAAAAAAGAAAAAAGTTGAAATCAAGTTATAAACTCTAAATATTGATTCACCTCCCCTCTCAGTATTTTTTCCAACATCAGGCTCTACAGCTCCTACTTGTATTGCCCCACTAGTTTCTCCTTCTCCTTCTTGTAAATTGCAAGAACCTTCCTCTCTCAAAGGGTCAATACCTATGTGTTTAGTAGTCTGAAGGCTTTGTTCAGACCCTTCAGTTTCAGTGTGAATCTCGGTGTGGGCTATAGATGGTGAGTTTGCTGCCTTAGGGATAGTAGTGGGACTTTGAGTGGGAATGATTCTGGGTCCTACAGATGCCTGGGATTCAGCTCTCTTAATGATTTCGTCTATGTATGTTGTTCTACCAAGGATTACCGCTCCTTTGGGTTTCGTAGAATTTTGCGAATGATTTTGATTTGTTTCTATCCTTTTCTTCCTAGTCATAAAACAAGAGCACCTATTCTACTAACCTTTGATCAATTGCTGAGAAGTGGGTTAGGGGGAAAGCTTTCCAGTACACAGGTTCTTACCTCTCATTTTTAATACCCAATGCTTCGCAGCGACGGAGAACAAGGAATGAAGGATGTCGCTCTTCAACACTCTCCCAGGCAACTGTGCCAAAAATGTTGGTTCTTGAGGCGACTATTATAGGAAACCTCTATGCTTCTCATTCAATTGTCAACCCAGGGTAAGTCTTCTTATTTCAAGAGTGCGAGCACAGTATATGCGAGTGACATCGGAAATAGATACTCTATATTACTATGAAGAAGATCAAATAATTCTCGAAGTTCAATCAACTCAAAAGGAAATGGGACTGTAAAATGTTGTTAACTATCCTGTCTAAATAAGCTTAGTGAGAATATTATATGATTGAATAGCACACTTGATGAATTGAAAAACAGTCCTACTAAATGGAACAACAAACTCAACAAATTGAACAGTAATTTCTTATTTTAATTTTGCAATGGAATTCTCTTGCAAACTAACTGGCTAACATTCTTTTGTATTAAGCACAATAAGAAATCCTATAGTATTGATGGAAAGATCTAATTCTTGGCGATATAAAGCATTGAACAGAGATCGTGCTAAAGCTTATAAATAGATATAAAGGAATTGAGAAAACGATGAAAATTTCCAACAGTTATAAAACTATTTCTGCAAACCAGAAACATGAGCAATAAACTGCCTGAGTGGCATGGGAAACTGCAGCATCACAGGCGCAGAAGTTAACAAGTAGAAAGATATCTCACAGGATGCATCAGATAACTGAACATAAATTCTGTAATTAATGTACAGTATAGAGGTGAGCGCGGAAACTCCCAGGGTTGGGCCCAAACCACCAGAAGTCCAACGCGATGGAAAACTCAGGAAATGACTATTAAAAATACCAAAATTCTTTATTTAAAAAAATTTAAGACATGAATACAACTGGACAGTTCTGTCCTGATACACCTATTACAGAAGATAATTCTTATTCCTCCTTTTTTTTCTTTCGTCCATCCTTGGCCTTTTTAAAGGCAATTTCCCTTAGTGGAATTGTCTTTTCCAAATGACAGCTTGCTTCTCGTGGCTATCGTTTGATTTCTTCAGACGTGGATCTGTCTTTCCGCCTTCCGCTCATCCCTGGGGGTTATTATGGATTCGTGTTCTCTGTCTGTCAACCATATTTTGGTCATCGTCCATTCAGCTGCCTTATTTTCATGAGAATAAAGATGAAATAAGTCAAAACCTTGTTGTTTTAAATAGGATTCTTACCATTATTCTATTTGTCCTGATTTTGTATTAACCCTCCTTTCATTTACTGTTAATACGAGAGAAATTCTAAAAGTGTATGATAATTTGAAGTAAAGGTAGGGTGAAAACGTACCTTAATTCCGACCCAACAGTTGGGTCGGAGCATATCCATTCTTCAAATAGAATATGAGATCAACGTATTGAGATTGTGCATCGTTGAGGCTTACCTATGATGTTTGCACATTGTTACCTGAATCTTCTTCTGATGATATATGGGATGAACCTGTAAGCATTCTACAAAAACCTGTACCTCTAACAATTTTAGAGGGTCTTATTTCTACATCTAATTCTTGTAAAGTGGTAACCCAGTTAGCCCTTTTCTCTCCTAATTCTCTTTGAATTAATAGTTGTTTCACTACAGAGAATGGAACTATGATTTTTGTGTGAGATTTAGGAGAAATGGCCTGAAATTCTTTATAGCTTTAAAGACAGCAAATGCTTGCTTTTCAACATATGAATAATTTAGTTCTGCACCTTGCAAATTGGAACTGAAAAATAATATTGGTGCTCAATTTTTTGGTCATTAAGCTATGTTAAAACATCATCATATGATGTATCTAATGAAAAATTATATAAAGTAAAAGGATTAAGAAAATTGGGGTTAGTTAGGAATGGATTACTGACAATGGATTGTTTAATCAAATCAAATGCTTCTCTTTCATTATGTCCCCATTTAAAGACTGATTTTTTCTTAATCATGTTTTGTAATGGTAAAACTATTTGTGAAAAGTCAGGGACAAACCTTTTAACAAAATTAATTTTCCCAAGAAACAACTGCATAGCTTTTTTTTTATGAGGGAAAGGATTTCTTTTAATCTCTTCAATTCTTTCAGGATCAATATAGATACCTATTTTTGACACGATGAATCCTAAAAGTTTTCCTTCATCTAATGCAAAAAATGATTTCTTTGGTTTTAATGAGATGTCATACCTTTTACATCGCTCGAAGAGTTGCTTTAGGTCATTCACATGATTGGTTACTCGTTTAGAAAATACTGTAATTTCATCTAAAAAATAACCATTGATTTATTTATGATCCCCTTAAAAGTTGTGTCCATAGCTCTCTGAAAAGTGGCACCTGCATTAATTAATCCAAATTGAATCTTTTGATATGCGTAAGTTCCCCACTTAGTCCTGAATGTAGTCTTTAATATGTCATCTAGATGTACGAGAATTTGTTTATATCCCGAGAATCCATCTAGAAAGGATCATAAGTTCAAAACCAGCTACTATCTGCAATACTTGTTCCATGGTTGGTAATGGAAAGTTTTCCTTTTGACATGCTTTGTTTAAATTTTTAAAATGAATACAAATTCTAATATTGCCATTCTTCTTCCTAACAGGTACCAAATTTGATACCCATTTAGAATGCCTGACTAGAAAGATGATTTTTGCCTTGAGGATTTTATTCAACTCTGTTTTAATTTGATTTTCAAGATTTGGGTGAATCTTCCTCAATTTTTTTTGTATAGGTTTCTCATCTGAAATTGTAAGAATTGTGTGTGGAATCACAAAAGTATCATATGTTTTAAGATCAGTATAATCCCAAGCAAAGATACTTTTGTACGTTATAAATAACCTGATAAATGATAATCTTTCTTCGGAAGATAGACCAAGACCTAGATTGACATTTTGAGGTTTTTCGTTAGTTCCTAGATTTACTAACTCAAATCTTAAGGTAGAGCTTTGTGTTTTTGAGTTAGTAACTCTTTTAAACCTATATTTTAGATCATATATGTCTTCTAACTTGACAACAGACTTAGGAATAGAATTTTCGTCTTGTTCTTTCTTAATCTAAATGTCATTTTCATTTTCATCCAAAATTTGACTATCATAAGATCCTTCAGATGTTAGGAAATCTATGATATCTGAATCATTATTGAATACTCTCCAATTGGTAATATTATCAGGAACAAATGGTCTAAAAATAAATTCAATGGAAAATCTATCAATACTAAACTCTTGAGATGGAATTAACTTTGATGCTACATTAGCCAGTAGATCTACACTAGCATTCTGCATCCTAGGTATAGAAGAAATATTAAAGGCTAAGAAATGAATAGTTAATTCTTGGAATAAGGATTGGTAATGCTTTATATGTCCAGAATTACAATGAATGGTATTTCTAACCTGTCTAACAATGATTTCTAAATATCCTAGGACTTTCAAATATTTGATATTAAGATCAATGTCTTTGTACAAACCTTGGACTAATTCTTTGTATTCAGCTATATTGTTTGTACAATTGAATTCTAGTATGTAGGCTAACATGGTTTTTTCTCTTTCTGGGTTTATTAAATACAGCCAACGCCTGCACCATCTTCAGATTTAGAACCATCAAAATAAAGAGTCCAAAATAAAGAATTAACTACTGCTTTATCTACAAAATTTATACACTTGGAACTATCTGTCTGGGAAAAATTCTCGATTTGAGAAACAACTGCATTATCAAAGAAAGGTGATGGTTGAGCATTGAAATTTCCCAAAAACGACTTTTTTGAGTAGTTTGAAATAATATTCTTATTGAATGCTACTGGATCATTTAATCCTTCAATATCGGTGAATATATACTTCATGAACTTTTCATGGTCTACCCATATTTGATTTGGATTTCCATTATATGGTAGCCACATATGAGACTAGTCTATTGCAAAATATCCATGAATTTTTTCAGACCAGTATCGGCTTAAAAATAAGCCGTAAAATTCAGGAATATCGGCCACTAGTATATCAATTATTTGAGTAACCTCGGGGTTTGATGAGAATCTGATGGAAACATTATTTATTTCTCCTACCACCTCTACTCTGGTTCTATCAAGTTGTACTATATGAATGTGGGAACTATGAGGAGTTATGTTCAACTTAGCACAGACTTGTTTTAGCATTATATTAGAGGAAGCCCCTAAGTCTATTAAACAGTTATGAACATTTTTATTATAGATCTCATAGGTTAAGAGAAATGGAGGAGTATGAGAGATAGATCGATCACCTATCATAATCAAGTCCGTAGCATCTATTTTAGTTGAAGAAGAAGGTGGCTTACCCATTTCATTAGCAACTTGTACTATTACTGGAGCATGTAAGGTTGGAGAAGGAACCACTTTTAAGTCTCTAAGTAATATTTTTTGTTTCTGCTTTAATTTAGTAAGCTCGTGAATTGAAATTTTGGCCCTAGTTTTCTTCATATCTTCAACTACATTATACTCAATAGTGTCTGAGACTACCATTGTCTTAGATGTAGGTGGAGTATCTAAAGTAGACTTGTTTGTGTAGCCTTTGAAGTAGACTTTTTGCTTACTGTTTTATCCTTAGCAGACATTGAAATATTTTGTTGTTGATTTGGCTGCGTTGCTTCAATAGTCTTTTTGCTCCTTGTACTCACAGGTAAAGCTTCGTGTTGTTCTTCATTTGGTAGGATAAAATCCCACATTCCATTTAGTTCAAATTATTCTTCTTCATCATCTTCTTCTTCCTCTATTTGCTCTTCCTATGTATCTTGATCAGATTCAACATGAGATATGATATTTGGAGGTTGATTATTAGAGGATTGACCTTTCTTGAAGTTTCTGAAAGTATTTTTTGAGCTATAATTGTCAGTGACTTGTTTCTTGATATCTTCCATCTCATTTGTCATAGTCTTTAAAACTTTTTGAAGACCTTCCACATCAAAAGGGTCTTTTGGCAGCTTCTTTTTAGAATCATCTTTGAAAGATACCTTTTTTTTATTTTTGATCTTCTTAAGAGTTATTTGTCTCAAGAGCGGTTATGTGTTTCTCTATAGATAGATATTATTTCATGTTTTCTACGATTGTCAGCAGTTTTTCTCTATCAACAAAAATAGCTAGATTGGATGGAAGAGATGAAATATACCACTCAATTTGAACTTTTGCACCAGGAACTGATGTAGCAGTAATTTTATTGAGTAATTTATTAAATATTGAATTAAAATATTTTATCTTCTCACCCGTTTTAGTTTTTAGATTTTATAAATCATTGAGGAGTGTAGAAGTGGTCCTGTCATCCCCAAACTTAGCTAGAAATTGTTCTTCGAACATATTCCAGCTAGTTATAGAGTGGGTAGGCAGTGAAAAATACTAGGATCCTGCGGATTCTATTAGAGTATATAGAAATAATCTTACAACACAATCCTCTTCTACTACTTCTTTAGATTGATGGCTAACATAAAATTGTGAATGTGTTCTTCTGCCGGAAGACCATCATCGGGATTGAATTTAGGTAACCACCTTTCAGGATATTTTGGAAGAGCATGAAGAGGAGCGGGAATATTTAGAGCCCCTGGATTGTTCCATGGATGGCCTGCCATTGGATCTTGGGTGGATGTGATGGATTGATTTTGAGTTGAAGAAGAGGCAGGCTGAGTGCTAGGACTAGTTGAAGGGATAGTAGTTTGAGTACTGGAACTAGTTAAAGTAACACTGATTGTTGGAATGGAAGTTGTGGAAGTGAGCGGAGGTAATGAAGATGAATGTGATAAGATCTCACTGGCGATTAACTCTGATTGAGTCCTCTTTATTCTCTTTCAAGTACTATCGATGGGAAATTCAAAAGGAATAATTATTGTCTTTTGACTTTCTGATTGAGCTAATATTCTTCGAGGTTGTAAATAAGACGAAATACTGATATCCGATAATTGAGAAGATTCAGGATTTTCAGCATAAATGGATACTCTCTCTAGCGTTTCTATCAAAGACTAAACTTCTGGGGAAGTTTGATGAGAATCGAGAGATATTATGGGTTGAGTATCACTAGGAGACTTAGGAGAAGGATGATCAACTTCAGATTTTAAAGATGAGGATCTAGATAATTTTCTGGAAGTTGATGGGGATATAGAGGGAGAGAAACTCTTAGATTGACCTTTAGATTGATCAGAACCTTTTTCCATTCGCAGGGCCCTCCTTCTAGCGCTAGAATGTTGGGGCCTCAAAATTCTGTTTCCAAAACATTGGGGAAAACCACCCGGTCCGGACCTTAAACCATCTCCTTTTCCGTTTGGTGTAGTGGCTCCGACTGGGGATAGTGGGACCAGTGTCCCAATAAGGATGATTTTTGGGCGTGTTTTGATTATATAATATGCAATGAAAAATGATTCTAATCTATCATATGCAACTATCTAAACTAATTATTCTACTATATACCCGGGATGTTTCTTCCTTTATGCGATCTAAATAGATATACTTCAACTATTAGTAATATAGATCATTTAACAGTTGAAAGAGATGAAAATTATATAAGATGATTCTTCTAACAAAGTGGTTTGATTAAAAGAATTGTGAAAAATATATCGCATTAATATGTGTGATTATATATTCAATAAGAAATCACAGACAAATTTTAGAACAAAAGTGCATGTAACATTCATCTATAATAACATTTTAAATATATATTGCAATAAAAAGATGACTGTTAATCTATAAAGCAAGACTTAATACAAGTGAATAGAAGTACCATATGTACGAATTTCTACTCATGTAAACTGACAGTAATTGATCTACTCCTCTTCTCTTTCAAGAAATTTAAAGAGTACAGTAGTGCAACATCAGTTAAACAACTTTAATTGTCAAAAGATAATAGACTGTGTTCCATTAATTCATCAAAGCACTCACAAAATTACAATAGTGCATTCTTTGCAAATGTTTTTGACAAATTTCTGGACCCTTCTCTAAATGCATGAGAGGGGTTTAAATACTAAACTAACTATGTTCTAAAATAGATTATTACAAAAATATAGAGGAGGTTTCAAACAACCATCATTGTAAGACTAACTTTAACTACAATCTAGGAAAATAAAGTGACAATATGACTTAAGAGTTTCTATCTCTCTTTTGGATTTCCTCCCGAAGTTGACAAATATCTAGCATGGGCTTGAGTTGAGCTGGCTGCGAAATTTGTGATCTGACATGTCCTTTGAAACTCACATTTGAGAGTGTTGGCTACAATCTTCTCGTCGAATCTGTTAAAGACTACAGGGTCTGGTATTGATGATAAGGTTTGATCATAAAATTCCAATAATTTTCTTGATCAAACTTATTTACTTTTTTAATTGTTTCATCCTACATTTATACCTTTTGTTTCCACTGTGTTTCTAGTTGCTTGAATTCTGAGAGCACTTCAGACGTGCACTCTTTGATAAGTTCTACTTTCACAAGTTGTTCACAGACAGATTCAGTAATTTCATTTTTCCAACTTGAATGATTTCACTGTTTCTTTCTCTGTCTGCTTTGTCTGTGCTTCCCAATATTTGAATAAGATTTCCTTGTGGGACTTATCTACCTGGGGTAGATCAGCTTCCTTGCCTGAGTCTGATGTTTTGCATTGAATGTGTTCATTGATTTTCTTCTCGATCTTCTCACATTCAAGTTTCTGGATAGCTACTTGTTGGATCAATATTTTACTTGAGTCACAATAAGAGACAATAATATAAGCTTGTTGGAAAAATACTTCTTGTTTTTTCTTTAACTTAGCATTTACATCCAATGCTTCTTTTATGAATTTCTCTAACTATGGCTGGCTTTTTGATCTGGTTATTGCTGGTTCCAATTGTGTTTGATTCTCATTGATTTCTGCTCGATGCTGCAAATTAAGACTCTCAAAATATTTTTGAAATTGGCCCGTCTTCGATTTCATTTGCTCGTTGGGGTTAGATTTTTCTTGATCTAACAGTCTCTCTAGTTCTTGCATTCTATCTTCATTCTGCTTTCGTAACATTTTAACCTCAGTAACTTTATCAACAGTGACAGTAGAATATGCCCCTGAAAACTGTGATAATTTGGTTAAAGTTTTAGTCGGATCAGCTAGGGGATCCTTTTATAAGACATCAACAGATTATTTTGTAAGATCTGAGACTGCATCATCAGTTCCTCTCCTTTTTCTTCTCTTGACTACAACCTTATGACTAGCACTGTAGAAGATATCCAGCGAAGGAATTTCTTCAACTTGTAACACTATCTATTCTGTAGGATAAGCTAGAATGATCTCTTGATCATGAGTTTCTAGAACTTGTTATGTAGAGTAAAAGTTTCCACTAACTTCTAGGAATGTTCAGGTGTCTGAAAAATAGTAGTTTGATCAGTATTGGGATTTGTTTTAAGAGTGTTTATTGCTTTACAAAAATCATCCCATTCACTACTTAAATTCTTTGGTTGGGGATTTTCTGACTGATCAAGTGTGTCTTGACTGTGCTAAATTTCTTGAGAAGTTGACTCTATTCCATTACTTCATTTTTTCTCCTACATCTCGATCTCTTGGATTACTTGATCAATTATCTTTTCTAGGTTTTCCTTTATGTTTTTGGATTCATTTTTAGAATGATCCGAATTGTGAGATTGATGTTCTGATTGCCCTGACTCATCTTCAGACATGTCTTTTGCTTCATTATCCAAGTTTTTGTGTAACCAGCTCCAAAAATAGAAGAAAAGAGATATCAACGCCTTAGAAATAAGCCACTTCGAGGGGGCAACCTCCAATACGTTACATCAATGAACAATTCTTGGATGATACAATTTACAAAACCTCCTTTCTATATATAGGAGTCCATGGGGCCATAATGTAATCCTAGTGGGCCACAATGTAATCCTAGCCGACCTAACAATAATAATTTAAGGGCACAATAATAAAAAAATGGGGTTACAAGGGTACAATAATAACAATAAGGGGGTTACACTAATAACAATAAGGGACTATACTAGTAATATAGGGACCTAACATGCCCCTCTCCTTCAAAAGAGTGTTGTCCTCAACACTTGAGTAGCTCTGGGTGCTTCTATATAAACTTCTCATCCTCCCATGTAGAATCTTCAGTGGGTAAGTTCTTCCACTTGATGAGATACTCTGAAATTGATCGATTCCGTAGCTGTCGAGTTCTTGTTTCCATGACCGCTTCAGGTTCCAATATGATTTTCCTTCCTCATAAAGTTCTGGCAATATTGTTTGAACTGGAAGATTTTCACCTATAACCTTCTTTAAGCATGAAACATGGAAAACTATATGCACTTGCAAAGAAGCAAGAAGCTCCAATTTGTATGCCATAGTACCAATATTTTGCAACACCTTGTAAGGACCATAGTACTTTGGCGATAATTTATTATCCTTCTTAGCTTGCTTGAGGGACATTTTTTTGTATGGTTGTAGCCATAAAAATACCCAGTCTCCTACATCAAAAATTCTCTCATTGCGATGTTGATCTGCCTGTTGTTTCATTCGATTTTGTGCCAAATTCAGGTTATCCTTTAAGAGTTGGAGAACTTCTTGTTGATGCTCGATGTGATCTTCCACTGCTTGAACCTTCGAATTTTCACTTAAAGATGATGTGATGGATGGTGGATGATATCCATAAAGTGCCATAAATGGGGTCATTTTTGCTGCAGTATGGAAGGAAGTGTTATACCACCATTCAGCGAGAGGTAACCACTTGACCCATTATGTTTGTTTATCAGATACAAAAAAACGAAGATATGCTTCCAAACATTTATTTACTATCTCAGTTTGACCATCGGATTGAGGATGATAAGATGAGCTATGAGCTAATTGAGTACCCAAACAAGAAAATAACTCCGTCCAAAAATTTCCAGTAAAAATGGGATCTCTGTCGCTCACAATAACCCTTGGGCTTCCATATAGCTTTTGAATTCTGTCCATAAATGTAGTAGCAACTGTACTTGCTTTAAATGGATGAGATAATGCACAAAAGTGTGCATACTTGGTAAGTCTATCAACTACCACCATGATGTCATTCTTTCCTTCGGACTTAGGTAAACCTGTGATAAAATCCATTGAAATCTCCTCCCAACGTTGACTTGGAATGAATAAAGGTTGTAGAAGTCCCGGGGTCTTAATTGTCTCCACTTTATTCTGCTGGCAAACCAAACATTCCGCCACAAACTTTTGAATATCAGATTTAAGGCCATCCCAAAAAAACTCTTTCTTCACCCTGTGGTAAGTTTTTAAAAATCCTGAGTGTCCTCCTAAAGGAGAAGTGTGCAATTCCAGAAGAATATTTTGTTTTAGTTGGGAATTCTTACAAAGATATAAGCGATATTTGTACCATAAGGAATCATTTTCCAACTAAATGTATCAGATGTACTAGGATCTTGCTGCAACTTTTGAATGAGTGTCCATACATCTTTGTCCTTCTTCCATTCATCTCTTGCTTCGGTTATCCAATCTGGTTGGATAATAGAAATGGCACAAAGCAATGCTTCCACCTCTTCATTCTTTCTTGAGAGTGCATTTGCAACAACATTAAACTTTCCTTTTTTGTAGATTATTTCAAAGTCATAACCCAACATCTTTGTGACCCATTTTTGCTGCTCTTCTGAAGATAGTCTTTGTTCCAAAAAGTGTTTAAGACTATCATGATCAGTTTTTACCTTGAAGTGTCTTCCCATTAGGTAAGTTCTCAATTTCTTTAGTGCATGCAGTATTGCTAACATTTCCTTCTCATAAATAGGTTTCTGTAAATACTTTCCTTTGATTGGACGACTTTCAAAAGCAATGGGTCTTCCTTCCTGCATTAAAACTGCACCAATTCCATTTCCTGAGGCATCACATTCCACAATAAAGGTTTTTGTGAAGTCTGGTGTAGCTAAGACCGGTGCTGGGCACATTGCCTCTTTAAGACGTTCAAAGGCCTTAGTTGCTTCAGGAGTCCATGAAAATGCATCTTTCTTCAATAATGTTGTTAGAGGTGCTGCTATTCTCCCATAATTCTTAACAAACTTGCGATAATACCCTGTTAACCCGAGAAATCCTCGCAACTGCTTTATGGTTGTGAGGACTTTCCATTCCTTAATGGCTTTAATTTTGTTAGTGTCTACCTTAAACACCCTCGTGAGATACAATATGACCCAGATATTCCACCTCTTGTACTCCAAAGAAACATTTGGATGTTTTTGCATATAATTGTTTCTCCTGCAATAGTTTGAGCACCCTGTCAACATGTTCAACATGATCCTTCCAAGAACTGCTGTAGATTAGTATATCATCAAAAAATACTGGCACAAATTTTCTAAGGAAGGGTTTGAAAATGGAATTCATCAACCCTTGAAATGTAGAAGGTGCATTGGTAAGGCCAAAAGGCATGACCAAAAATTCATAATGACCCTCATGAGTTCGAAATGCTATTTTTTGGAATATCTTCAGTCTTCATTCTAATTTGATGATATCCTGAACGAAGATCCAACTTGGTAAAATAAATTGCTCCATGTAATTCATCCAATAATTCATCAATCACAGGAATGGGAAATTTATCTTTAATGGCGAGCTTATTAAGCTCCCTATAATCCGGACACATTCGCCATGATCCATCCTTCTTGTGTACCAATACTACAGGAGCAGAGAAAGAACTTTGACTAGGTTGAATTATACCCGCCTCTAACATTTGTGCAATCATACGTTCAATTTCGCTCTTTTGGAAGTAAGGATATCTATAAGGCCTGATGTTTGGAGGAACACTTCCTGGAATCAAATGAATAGCATGATCATGATCACGAATAGGTGGGAGTCCTTTGGGAATTTAAAACACCTTGGAATGATTGTCAAGACTTGTTGGAGATCTACAGAAAGAGATGATTTTGATGTCGGGACTTCTAGAGAGCATAATTGTGCAATTACGCCTCGTTGTTCTTTCTTTAGAAGCTTTGTCATGACATTAGAGCTTATTATCCTTCCTGGCTTCCCTTCAATACCCCGTAATTTGACTTCCTTTCCTTTTGAAAAAAAATTCAAGAAAAGTTCTTGAAAATTAAAAGCTACCGTCCCCAAAGATTGTAACCATTGTACTCCTAGTACAACATCAGCACCTCCCATAGGAATGGAAAGCATTGGACTAGTCAATACATGTTCCCCCATGGTTAGCTTGATATTATGGCATTTCCCAGAGCAATTTATAGTTCCTCCATTTGCAACCATCACTTGACATTCTGGTGCTGGGTATAGGAAAAAATTTAATTCCTTGGCTACCTTACAATGAATAAAATTATGGGTGCTACTTGAATCAATCAACACTATTACCTTTTTATTCTTGATATGTCCTTCTATATTAAGAGTTTGAGGAGTGGTAATTCCTGCCAGTGCATTACACGATATGGTCGGATTCATTTCTTCCTCTTCTAGGGTTAGTTCCTGGTCTATATCCTCTTCTTGTTCATTTTCTTCTTCCTCTTCACAATCTATGTAAAATAATTTCTTCTCAGCACACTTATGACCTTTAGTGTATTTGCTATCACAACTGTAGCAAAGCCCTTTTGCTCTTTTTTCTTCCAATTGTTGTGGTGTCAACCTTGTAGGTTGTGGAAATCTAGGCGTATCAACACTTCCTTCTTTATAGAATTGAGTGGTAGGCTTCCTTGTCGCCATTATTTTACATTCAACTTTTCTTGCCAACCTGAATGCCTTCTCCAATGAATCTAGTTCCAAAACACAAACTTCATGTTGGATGTTATCCTTTAAAGTGCCTATGAAAAGATCGATCTTGTGTTCCTCTGGAATATCAGTTACCCTTATATTCAATTTTTGGAAGTCCTCAATGTGTTGCCCCACTAAACCCTTTTGTTTGAGATTTATAAATTTGCTAAAGAAGGTGTTGCTCTTTGTATCCTCATAATGTGCTATCATTTCCTCCGTAAAAATTGACCAAGTGACAATTTTTTTACGGGAGCAAAGCCATCGATACCATACAAATGTATTTTGTTCTAAATGTAAAGTTGCAATGCGTACCTTTGTGTGTTTTGCACATTATGGAGATCAAAATATTGCTCCATCTGTAGTATCCATGTTACAGGATCCTTTCCATCAAACTTCCTCATATCCATTTTTGGAATATGGTGGTTCTTCCCGCCAACATTAGAGTTTGTGAAATCACGATTAACATTTATTTTGTTCTCATCATGAGGTTCTTCTACTATCTTTTCACCATTAGGAAACATTTCTTGTATCAACTTTGTCAAACCTTCGATGTCTGCTTTGAGATCATTCTTCATGTTTTCCATGTTGTGTTTCTTGTCATCCATCTTAGCTTCCATGCCAGCTTCCATGCCATCCATCTTAGCTTCCACACCATCCATCTTAGCGTCCATGCCTTTCTTCAAACCGTCCATCTTCACTTCCACGCCTTTCTTCAAAACTTCCATTTCATTTTTTGTTGCTCTTTGCGAGAGTGAAATTTGTTGCACTTGCTCTTGTAATTTTGATAGATCATGTTGCAATTCTTCATCTTCATGAGTCATAGTAGAGCCTTCTGAAGGCTTAATAGGTGTTGAATTATTTTTACGGGGCATTTTTTAGAACCCAATACTGATATCTATTCTACAATATACCCTTGGAATCAATTCAAATTGATTCTTCAAACAAGACTTATGCAATTCAGAAAAAAATACACACATTTTTCTTACTTTTGAGGAGCTCGATATTGAAATTGGATTATCTCTGTGATTGTAGCACTTCAATATTTGAATTTTGGTACTGACGTAGCCCTTTGAATTATATTTCGAATGCCATATGTTTGACCTGATTTGGATTCTCCAAGAAACAGTTGTGTCCAATCTCCCACAATGACCTAATCATGGACTGGTTCAGTAGAGAAAAGTTGTATGAATTTCCACGTGTTACTGTTTTGTCCTTCAGCTATGAAATTGATAGCCAAGAAAATACAATTTGTGTACTTATGACCACTTTTGACGGCTCTCCAGTCCGATGCTCAGAGAGAGAGTTATGAATATTTTCCAAAATCTCACCAGGATGGTCGAACTGAAAATGCCTTATGGAATCATATCTCGAAAATATTGTGTCTCAAGATACGAAATTTGCAGCGATGTTCCTCGAGATTTACTTCGCACCTATGGTTAAGCTTAAGAAACTTTGTATAACGTTATGTGAAAAAGTTACGATGACACCAATTTGGAGTAGCGAAACATGGAATCCAAACCTGCGATACCAAGTGTTCATGTAACTTCGACTCAAAAATGAAAAAGAGATATCAACACCTTATAAATAAGCCACTTCGAGGGGGAAACCTCCAATACGTTACATAAATGAACAATTCTTTGATGATACAATATTTTACAAAACCTCCTTTCTATATATAGGAGTCCATGTGGCCATAATGTAATCCTAGTGGGCCACAATGTAATCCTAGCCGACCTAACAATAATAATTTAAGGGCACAATAATAACAAAATGGGGGTTACAAGGGTACAATAATAACAATAAGGGGGTTACACTAATAACAATAAGAGACTATACTAGTAATATAGGGACCTAACACAAGCTAATACTTGGAGTAGGTATGTTGACATCTTCAATATTTAACAAATCTAGAGGAATTTTTTCCAGTCTCTTATTTTTCTATGTTTGGAAGGCTTCCAAATCATCTTGGTTGATTTGACTGGATGCAAACTTAATTATATCTGAAAAATTTTCCATACCTTGAAAGAAATCGTCAAATCTGTCTATTTCTTTTACAAAAGGCTTCATTTTGAGCTTTGTGATATAGTTTTTAATTACATCATTTGGATCATATAGCCGCTTTTTCATTACTGCCAAATTCAATAGATTAATCTTTGAAACTTCCTTATAGGCATGACCAATATCAAAAAGTGAAAAAGTACCACACTGTAAAGGAAAATTAGGCCAAACGACCTTCATAGCATCTTTAAGCTATTTAGAAATACCATTAACAAGTTGGTAGGCTATCTCTCTTGCAAGTAACTTATCAGGAACATAATATGGTAAGACGTGGGGAGAAGCATAACTCACAAATACTCTGACATATGTGAAACTCTCCTCTGGAAACCATCTAGCAACAGAAATAATATATGTACTAGCCTCTTTAGAAACCCTAGGGGCTTTCTCATTAAATATCATCTTGTGCATAGGCAAAATTACTCTATGCAAAATTTTGTAAAAATACAAATAGAAGTTTGAATCCCAAAGGGCTCTATGATAAATATGGATTGAGGTAGGGTCTTGGATAGTCCATTTCCATCCCATGGTAGGTGTTATCACTCTAGTAATTCTAAAGTTGTGAGATTTTGGTTTAAAGTCTAAGAACACTAGAGGTAACCACAAACCTACTTTTAAACTCTAGGATCTAGCCTTCCTAGGGTTCAGAGAGGTCTCTCTCTATAAGATTTAACTTTGTTTTGATGTTTGATTTTTACGCTAGTTATTATTGTGAAATTTGGTTTTGATTTGGTTTGGTTTGGTTTGGTGGGAAAAATCACTTAATGAGATGGATAGTGGGAAATATGTTTGTCCATTGGGTTAAGGAGTCAAAATTCAAGCAGACAGAACTAGGATCAAGGTCAAAATCTCAAATGTTTTCAGGGCAAGATAGATAAGTCTTTGAAGATCTTGGAATGTTGTTTTGGTGAAGTGGTTTGATCGAGATAAAGAGCAATGAAGGGTTCTTTGATCCGGAAAAATGAAGGAGTAGATAGAGGTCAATCGAAAGAGGGAGAAATTAAGGGTTCCCTACTCTGGAAATCAGTAGAAAACATAAAAATGATAAATAGTAAAGACATGGTGCTTTTAACAAATCCTAAAATAATACTCTTGTTTATTCATTCAAATTTGGAACACATATATGGATGCATGAAACAAAGAAGATAAACAATGACAAGTAGAAATTACTTCACTTCAATGGCTCATCACATGAATCCTGGAATATGATGCTAGTTTATTTGATCCAGTCTGCTACTCGAAATTTGTAACAAAAAGCTTCCAAGTCCAACAAAAATTACTATTGAAATCTTCAGCAATTTATTCCACAATATTACTTCAAAGTGTGAAGTATTTATACAAAATTGTTTACAAAATATCCTAGAATGCTTCTAGGAATTATCTAAGGAAAACAAAATATTTTTTCAACAAAATAGAGACAGTTGCTTAACAAATCAGCAAGTTGTCCTATTTATCCAAATATAATAGAAAAATGTTTATGGATTAGGTGCAAATAGTTGCCTTGGTGTCCTCTTTGATGTCCAAGATATTTCAAATCCTTTATCTTATACTCTTTAACTCTGATTTATCTTTTTCCTTTGATACTCTTTAACTTGGATACTCTTTAACCTCTGTAAAAACTCTTTTCTGCTGTAATAAATTCTGTTTTGACTGAAAAATCAGCAATCTATTTTTTGTCTTTCTTTCTGCACTTTGACTCTTATAGTAAGTCAGTGAGGGACTACCAAGCTTCATCATTAGGAATTTGTATCTTTTTCAACCTCCTAAAATTTTCATCTGCCTCAGTATATCTAGCAATTGTTGATTTTATGACAAATAAATTTCTTATCTCATGCTGCAGATAAAATAAGTATTCAAAACTTCTGAGTAAGACCTTCCCTGTTGGAATGCCTTGTCCACTTGTCTTTTCAACCTACTCTTTTGCATACTCTCTGATTTTCTTATTATAATATTTCTGTGGCATAAGTTTGTCATTAATGACCAAAATGTTAGGCAAACTTCTTTGCCTCAAATTTTCAAATTTAACCATGAACTTGGTTATGGCTATGTTCATATTTTCACATTTCTCTTCAAGTTGTTTCATTAGATTCTTCTTTGAAATGACTTTCCTTATTTCAAGGATTGTCTCTGTCCTATCAGTGATCTCTAGTTCTTCCAACTCTTGCTTGGTTTTACTGTTGAGAAACTTTATCAATTCTAAGGCTTGCTCAGGCTTGTCATCTAGCTCATATTTTGTTTTCTGAATCTCTGCCTGTGCTGCCTTTAGTAAATCCCTCTGTTCATGTTTTACCTGGATTGAGGGCCATACATCATTGATGGCTTCAAATATTTTATTCCATAACTAGTTTTTCACATATGATATTGGCTCCTTCAAGGTTAAATCCTTTTGTAGTTTTTCCAATTCTTCATTTAACCTATTAGCCCTTTGCTCATGAGTTTTGGCATTTATTTGGGCTAACTTCTTTATATCCTCAATATTATCAATCATATTTTTCAATATGTTAATCTCACTTGTTTGAAGTGACATTTCTTCCATGGATTTTACTAATTTACTAGCCTCATCTGTGGGTTGAGCTGCTATAGTAGATGACTCTATACCTGAAGTTGTAGATGATGTCACTGGCACTGCAGTAGCCAGTGGTACTTTGGGTGCCAACTCTTCTGCTAGAGTTGAAGGCACAACTGTAGTAAGCATAGGAATTACTGAAGGAACTTCCTGTGCTTTTGTTGTTTCCCTTTCATGGACAATCTTGTCCATTTGAGTCTCCATTTCTTTGATCTGTCCTGTTAACTGAAAAATTAAGTTCCTCATGTCATCCTTCTGAGTTTGTTCTTGTATAATTTCTTTAGCTTGAGGATGTTTAGTTGATGGTAGTTTAAGTTGTTTCCTCAATGCTGCAATGCCCTCATTTTTCTTCTTCACTAATTGTTCTGCTGCTTTCACATTTTCAGGATCATATCCTACTTCGAGAACAAAATCTTCTAAAGATTTAATCCTAATAAATTTAGCATATAACTAGGCTTTGTCAAATTTCATTTGATCTTTCATGTTTATGATTGTGTTATGAAGTTTTTGAACACTCATAGCCTTGGTTGTAATGGTAGAATACAACATCTCTGAACTTTGCCTATGGAATTCTATTTGATCTAGTGCACGAATTTTTTCTGTTTGTACTTCTAGATGAACCTTTTTGCAGTTTGCAACTGTCTTTGGATTCTTCACTGTAGTCTGTAACACTGACATGATCAAATTTTTATTTGAGTAATCAAAGGCTGATAAAAGTTTGTTTTGTACACTTGGTGTTTGCTTCAAATATTGAGAGTAAATCTCATTTTTAATCTCTTCATTCTTTGTCTTAATCTACTTATATTTTTCTCTTATATCAAGATCCTTTTCCTTTGTTGTCTATGAGGATGATGCTTCTAAATTCTGTTGTTTTTCTGTCATCTGTGTATTGGAATTATCAAGCTGTTCTTCATTCAAATTCTCCATTATTGGCTCATTTGTGTTGACTGTAGCAGCATCTATATTTGTTATTGGGACATCTGTGTCTTCAACCTCAATAGTCACTTTCTCTTTACCCACTAGATTTATTTTAGGCTTTTTATTATATCTTAACTTGAACCTAGTCTTAGTGGTGGTTTCAGCAGTGTAAGTACCTTCTTCCCTGACTCTTTTGGTGGCTTTCTCTGCTTGATTTTCAATTTGTAAGGTGTGACTAGTATCACCCTACTTTACTGCATCTATCATAGTGTTTTCTATCCACTCAATCTAATTGACATACTTCTCAACCTCTGGTTTTTTCTCATGAATGTAGGGTGTTAGTTTGCACTTAACCCTCATTTTGCTCAATATTCCTTGTGGGTCATAGTTCCATGAGAAACTCTCTTCAAATCTATACTCTAGTAATTTTTTGGTTGCTTCTTGTTTTGCATCTATGTGATTACAAATAAATGGCCCCACCTAATTCTTTAACTTGAATTGTGTTTTCTTTTTAGCTGCTAGGAAGTTAATATAATCAGAATTCAAGATTTGCCTCATATATTCCAAGGAAAAATCCCTCATTGGTACATATTTGGGTAGTTTTTAGGGTAATAGATTAGACCCAAAAACTCTAATTTCTATGTGTTTTTCATACAAATACCAATCTCCAGTTCTAGTCTGTTCAGATAGCTGTAGAATTTTCTTCATTTCATCATTGATCCTTGGCTGTTCAGTATTTGTTAACATATTTATCAATGGATGGATAAAGAAGTCTGAAAACTCTGTATAAATAAACTATGTGGACTCTTTTCTGATTAAAGATGTCCAAAAAATAACTGAAAGTGGATTTCCTTCTATGTCAAGCTTCTAGAGGGTTACTGGAAACTTATCTGCTTGAAAATACAAAAACATATGGAAGAGAAAAGATGTGTATCTAAACACTCCTTCAGTTGGAAATTTAATCAGTTGATCATGGATTTTGTCAGCGATGTACTCAGCATAATTGGAAATTAAAGAGGGAGGTTGTCCTGGTGCAAAAGTAGACAGAAACCCTAGGATGGACTCATCAGTATGCTCATTTGTAAAGTATCCTAGGATAAATGACAACATCGAAATAACATGCCTAGACCCTTCTGGAAATTTTGAAGTAGAATATGGAGGGTTGATTTGAGGAATTTCCACATGTAAAGGCATAAGCACTTGAAAAATCTGAAATCTTTTGGGAAAATCAAGGCCAACGTACAACTTTGTAAGTGCCTCTATTGACAAAGGAACTGATTTAGGATCATGTTTGAGTTGTAACATCTGGTTTATGGACTCAACATCAATTGTAAACAGTACCTCTTTGTTTGAATTCATCATTGCTCTATTTTCAGGTGAATAATAAATCTGACACCACCTAATAATCTATGGGCATGGATGAGTGACTGGAACAACATATTTGGGCAAGTTTGATTCCCAAATTGGACTTTTTCAATCCGATCTAAGGATTTTTCATAGCTCCAGCAGTGGAGATCTAATAAATTAAATTCAACTACTGGATCTGCTATTTTGTAATAAATATCTACTAAAGGGATGTGCTCAATGTCTACAATAGGAGTTTTTAGAGGATTCACAATGATGGCAGTCTTGGATGACATAGCTAGAGTAGTTTTTGGCATTTTTAGGCTTTTAGGACTACTGAAACTCTGTTTTTTAGGCTTTCTGGTTTCTTCTGTAAGATTAAATGGTTTACAGAAGTATTATTGACTTTAACAAAGGTTCTTGGATAAAAATGGGTAAAATTTGTTCTTTCTTCGTATTTATCTTTCAATTTCAATCTTGAAAATGTATTTCATACTCTTACTAGTTATGAAAATAAGAAATAGGGGTTTCTTAGGCTTTTCAGTGGATAATTGGGTTGAAAAATTGTTTGAAATTAAGCACAGAGGATCAGGTTACCTGCAGAGGATTTCTGGGTTTGATTTAGAGTTTTATATAGTCTATAAAAACTAGAACAAACTCAATATTTTGTTTTAAAAATGAACGCAGTATAAAACAGGGTTTTATCGAAATTTTGACAGGGTTTTGACTTTTTTTAGGTAACTAGAAGCTTTCTTGGAGAAATTAGGCTTATAATGGTTTCAATTTATTTAGAAATTTCTTTTCAAAATGACAAAAGCTCGAATTTCTCGGAAAATACCTGTTTACACAGGTATTTGATTGTTTTAAACAGGTTCTGATTTGTTTGACGAATCCTTGGTATCTTTTCTAGTCTCTGGAAACTTTATGAAGTCTTTCAACAATCTTCAACAACAAATGCGGGTTTTTCACTGGTTCTGGGCTTGAAAATAAAGCATAGGCTTAGTTATTTGAGTCGGGAGGATGAATACAATCAGAAAATGTAGAAAAAGGGATCAATGACGCTTTTCAGAGTTTATTTAGCATTTTAGGTTTACACTGCCCTGCAATTAATGCCGGTCACATCGGGCGATGGGCAGTTTTCAGGCTTCAAAGGCGAAAAACAATAAGTGGTTATCATGTTGGTTTAAAGTGGTAAGCGGTTTTAGTTGGATCGGATGCGATCCAACAGAACTGGGCCACGTGGAGGAGAGAGGAAAGGCTAAAATAGCCTATTTCACATGGAAATGAAATCTATTATCATAGTGCAACTTTATTTTCGAGATGGCGAGATGATCGTTAGATCTGGAGGCATGATTGTGAACGACTGCGATTAGTCCTTGAAGTTGCTCGACATTCAGAGGTGGGGTATGGGGTTTTGTCAATGCGGCAGGATAAGTTTGAACTTTATAAATATGTTATATTTATAATGTTAAAAATTTGTATTTGATTGGTGGGGGGATAATGTTATATGTTTTCAATTAAAACATTAACATATGTTTCAACTAATGGCGCGGATATGTTATTATATGGTAAATAAACCTTTTAACAGGTGTTTAAAGACCATAGGGGTGGGATATTATTATATTGATATGTTTAAACCTTATGGGAAAAAGGGCGGGTTTATTTTCATCACATGGGATAATTTAACATAGGTTTAAACTTTAAATAAATGGGTTTTGGGGGTTATTTATATATAATGGATTTAATAATATATACGGGAGGGATATAATATAGGGATTTAATACTTTAGGTTAGAAGTTAATATGAAATGAAGGTGTAATGTATGAAATGAAATTAAAAATACATAGTTTAAAACTAAGTGTAAAAATAGGCAATAAAGCATAATTGGTCCCATATTGACTCTTTACACATAAACTTAGAATAAAATGTATTTTATAAGTTTTTTTGAGTGTTTTTGAATGAAAATGAAATCATTTAAGTAGGGTTTTTACTTTTACTAAGTAAAAAGGTGTTTTACTTAGGAAAAGGGATCATAATCTTGGAAAAGGGTGAATATGCTGATGAGATGGGTTTTATGTAGGGAATCCAATATTTTTAACCAATCAGTTACTAAGCCTTGGGTCCGGTCCCAACAGAAGTCAGAGAAATGCTCTGAGCCTCTTTAACTGAAGGTTTAGAATACTGGATCATTGTGGGGGAGGGGAAATTAGTAATTTTTGCCTGATGATGCTTTATTACATGCCTTGCACAACTGCTTTCTACCTACCCATCATTATTTATAACATTTTTTACTTCATTTTCATGGTTGTATTTAAGCTTGCAACCCTAAATCCATTTTTATTTCAAAGCATAAAAACTATCTAATTCTAACCATATTTCATCCGAGGGCTTAGATTAAATTGTTGAGCTCCTCATTTATTCTCTAACTATCTACTGATTTGTCAAGTTTAAATGTTTGACATATCTTTATTCCCTATCTAAAACATGAAATTCAGAGCATTAAAATTTAAGATTAAATTTTTTAACTGATCATGGATTATGGCATTTATTGAAAATCTGCACATAATCATTATTCTTGCAGTAAAAGTAAATAGTAGTGGCATTTTGACTTGCTCACTTTCAGGTCTTATTTTTATCTCTTTTTCTTTTGGGGTCTATTCTTTTTCTAAGTCCTTTGATATTTCTTTTAGGACTTTTTACCCTCTTTTTATCATTTATTATTATTTTCAAAATATAGGAAAACAACTTGCAGAAAGCAAGGTATGTACATATTTACAAGATTATCAAAGTCAATTCAAAAATTATGAATCCTATTATTATAGGACCCTGACAGTAGGAAAACTAGAAGAAAAGAAAATTGTGTCCATGACATAGGCACTCATGTAAAAGGGTGGTATTTCTTTAGATGAAACACTTATTTTACTCCTATATTCCATGATGTGTCTAGCTAAATTATTAGATAGGATATTTTCCCAATTCAAAATTAAATAATTGACGATTGTGTCAATTAATGGGACCCAATCTACAAAAAACCTAGTGGTATCAGGTTTTGCATATAATCTAAACAACATACTGACATCATAACAGTAAGGGGAAAGAATTTGGGCAATTGGGTACGTACCGAGTTTATCTTGCTTAAGTTTGCCTTGGTCTTCTTTCCATTCCTTTATGACTTTCATCAGATCTCGATTTTTTTTTCTAAAGCTTTGAAGAAAAGCCTTGTCATATTTCTGCTACGGGGAGGGTAGATGGTACATTGCTTGTAAGTCTTCTGCCCTGAATGACCCAATATACTTGCCTTTTAAATCTTTGAATGTTCTGTATTCTATGCTTAAGTGGTCGATTACCCACTTAACCATGTCTGTATAGGGAAGAATATTTGTCCTTGCTGTTACCTTATGGACGAATGAACATGCAACGTTGAAGTAGGTCGGGTCTGAAGAAATAGATTCGCCTGCTAAAGAAACTTTGTCTATTACCCTTGGCTTTTCATCCTCGAAAAGCTTATACAATGCTTCCCATGATGAAATGCCACAATCCTTATTCCAAGTGGTGTCTGAAAACAGGGGATACATATCTGAGTCTTCGGTAGACGATTATTTTTCAATTTATTTTCCTTTTTTTTCATTTCAATTTTCCTCACTCCGTTAAGTGGTCTCCTGATTTCAAGAAAACAGATCGAACATTAAAATTATAGAGAACGGGGAAGAAAAACATAATTGAAATAATTACGGCATTCAATCACTTCAACACATGCTCGAAGTAGATATGAATCTATCAAAACCTTACTTTTATTAAATTTTATTAATCACCAATAATCTTTATAAATCAAATCTCTAACACCTTCACGTGAAATGTCTATCGATCAACTTAAATACGTTGGATCTCGTATTTCAGTTTGATATGACATAATTTATTTCTCATGCTTGAGTAATTAAATTCCATTCATCGCATATTGCAACTTATAAATTTTTCATTTATGATGTTACCTATAAATCCTGTGAAATGCGATCTGTGCAAATCGCACATCGCAACTGTTATGCCATAAATGAATTTGCTTTCAGTTAAGTCCTGCGAACTATGAAGTGCACATTCAAGAAGTCAAGCGGATGCGCTTTATGGGACTTTGGAGCTTTATGTTTATTACTTTATTGGCTCGTCAAGTCTACATAATCGCAACTTATACCGAATTTCTTTATAATTTTGATCGGTTAAATGAGGTGCGATTCTATTGCCGATTAAAGAATTTGTAATAAGATTTTAATATAACTTCGGAAAAATCTTAGCGCATTTCGCAGCCTGCGTGACTTAGTGGGTTTCAAGTCTTTTAATTTTGTAAGTTATGAAGTTTGCGATGCGCACTAAGGAATAAAGTGGAAAAGCACAAAGAAACTTTATTTCCTAAATTTTTTGGCTTAAAGCTAAAAATAAATGAAAATGAATTTCCTAATTATTTATAAAAGGTCCCCATTTATTAAAATAAATCGGGGGTGTTGTATAGCACAATAGGTTCTAATGCAAAATAAGTATCATAGGCCCTCATAGATGCGCGCTTTGCAGGAATGCACTCAAAACTAAAGACCACCTCTTTGTGGAATGCACCTTCACCAAAGATGTGTGGAATTTTATCCTTCAAGGCCTCAATGTCTCAGTTCCAATCCAAATCTCTGTGATTGATTTATTTCCACTTGGAAGGAGCGTTATCCTCATGCTATTTCCAGCAAGTCACTTTGGTTCTGTGTTTGGCATACCATCCCCAAATACTCCTGCTGGAAATTTGGCTTACAAGAAACGAGTATATTTTCAATAGTACTTCTTGGTCCCCTTCGATGGTTGTAGCCAAAGAAAAATCTCTCCTTGAATCTGTGACTCATCAATCCCATAAACCCGAAATCTCTCTCCTTCTTGAAGAAAAGAAATGGATGGGAACCTTTTTTTATCAAGACAGGAAACAAATCTCAACTAGCCCCTTCACCAATCTAGGATGGCTCTTATGGGACTCGGACGAAATATTTCAAGTATGGTGGAGAAAGCAGGGTAAATCTACGATTTTCTTCGATGGAGCCTCCAAAGGAAATCCGAGGATTGCTGGTGCTGGTGGAGTTCACTACTCCTCGGATGGCATAAGAAGAGATAGTTTCAGCTGGGGCCTTGGTAAGAAAACAAATAACCAGGCATAAATACTTGTTATGTTAAAAGCCTGCCAAATTGCTCGTGAGAAAGGCATTAGAGAATTTCAAGCCTTCGGTGACTCAGAAATTTTGATAAAGATGCTAAACTCGGAATATCAGTTCAAAAATCCAGTCCTAAATAAGATCCTTCGAAGGTTGAAGTTCATGTTGCTTGAATTTTCTTCTTACCAATTCTTCCACATCCTCAGAGGCTCGAACAAGGAAGCTGATATCAATGCAAACAAAGGATTTCATCATAAATGATGAAAACCCTTCTCAAATCTGCATTCCTTGAAATCTTGTCTATTATGTAATGGGAAGTTGGCTTGATGCCTTGTAACGATGGTTGATTTGGCCCTGGCCCAACCAGATTTTACCAATAAATAAAATATAACTGCTTCAGTTAAAAAAAACTATTACAATTTGTTATGAGATAATATTACAATTAATTTTCCAATTTATTAAAAATTGGTTGCACACTAATGTGTTGCTAAGATCGATCACTGTGTGACCTGTGATCCCACACCAGTGTGTGTGTTTTTTCTGGATGCCAATTTCACAGTTTCTTATTGCAACTTTCAACACTCCCTCTCAACAAGAAAGGAATGTTCTTCATGCAACACTTCATGGTGTTGTTTGCACATGCAACTCTCCTAAAACTGAATAGCCTCCAAAAAACAAAATCAGTATAATGCATCTTCCGTCAGAGTCTTATGACTGTTGCTATCTATTGCACATGTCTACTAGACTCTCTGTGCTGCTGACATGTGTATCCATGCACTCTGCACTACTTCCAACTCTGATCTACGCTCCAGTATCTGACACATGTCACTCTGATTTTTTTCCTCCTGACATCTAACTACATCAATCTAACTGATCCTTCCTACTATTGTTGTATTGTGGGCTCCTCATAGCCAGGTTTGATCCATGAGACACACCATCTCAATGGACCCTACCCAGATTTCTTCTTGGGATTAATTCTACACATTTCCCCACCTCACACCTCGAGGTATAGCTGCATGTACTCCCTTTGCCCATCTGGTTCAAAATTTCCCCCTCCTGGAGGTTGTTGTTTGCTTGACCTTGTAGATCCACTGGGATCCAACCACTGACTTCCCCACTAGTCTTGGGACCACTTCCCATGCACTTTTTTTGATAATGGAGTCATACTTCTCAACCATGGCATCAACCCATGTTGGCTATTGCATTGCTTCCTCAAAAGAGGATGGTTCTGTCACAATACACTCGCTCATAAGAATCATGTATCCAATATACCTATATGGGGACCTTCTCTGCCTGTGTTGTGATGTAGGTGCACCTACATGCTCTATCATGTCTAGCATAAATATGTCATCCTCTTTAGTGTGCTTCCTACCATTTCTGGTGGATGGCTCTGCATGAGCGGTTTCTTCCACTCCATGATCCTCTACTTGTGGTTGCTCCGCATCTTGAGGTTCATCCTTTGGAACTAAAATTTCCTCATTTGCATGCAAGTCAAGCTCCCACTCAAAGGACAATCATATGGATTTCTCATACTTCCCCATGGTACATCCCTTCCATGTGTCTATTTGTGCAAGAGTACCCTTTGGAAGACCTGTAGAAATCGGTTGCATGATCCTCAAAGAACTGTGGTGTAGATGGCCCAATCTCCTGTGCCATAAATCACATGTATCCTGGCTCACCACCTTCCCTACTTTATTGCTCAACGTTGCGCAACCATCTACATCAAGTCTGTAGAGGTTCTTCACACGAACCCTAATCTTCTTTACCTATTTTGCGGATTTTTTATGAAGGAATGTCTTTCCTTCACTGAAAACCACATCATATCCAAGATCCTCCAACATTGCAACTGAAACTAAATTCTTTTTCAAGCCTGGTACATGCATGACATATTTTAATAATAAAGGTTTACCTAAATATCTTTGGAAAGTAATTGTACCAATCTCGGTAGCTTTATACCTCTCGTCATCACCCATATCGATGTGCTTCTAAAGATCCTTCTCCTCCAAGCTACTAAAGATTTCTTTGTTTCCCATCATGTGGAAAGATGCTCCACTATCCAAGTACAACATAGATCCCATCACAGTTGACGCCATGCATGTGATAAGAGATAATTCCAACTCAAACTGTGAGGCCAAAGCTTCACTCCCTGGAGCTCCCAGAGCCTTCTTGTTCTTCTTATTCCTTTTTAGAAAATTTATGGCATAGTGTCCATGATCATGACAGTGAAAACATTTCACCTTTGACATGTCACACTTCTTGCCTTCTTTTCCGGCCTCGATTTGGAATGGGACTCTCCCCTTCCCCTTCTTTGCCTTACCATCCTAGGAAAAATTTTCCTCATCATCACTCTTGGATGAGGATCCAACCCTGGTATTCCGCTGAAACTCTTCTTGTACCAAATCTGACCAAAATCGCTCCCAATCTGGTAACTTCTCCCTCCCATTCACAGAGTCCTGGTAACTATGCCAGCTCTTGGGAAGGCCTAGAAGTGATAGGCTCACCAAGTCATCATCAACTACAGTATCCAAACACTTCCAAGCTCATCTCAACATTGAGTGAACTTGGTCAAGTATTTCTGGATTGTGTCTCCCTTCTCCATTTTGATTTTCCTGAGCTTGTCGTTGAGTGCTAATTTTATGTGGTCATTGCTGCTTTGAAACAGATATTTCAAGGCCTTCCACATAGCATATGGAGTTTCATTCCATGGATACTCGAGACAATATGATCTCGAACTCCCTCTAACAATATCCTCCTCGCCTTTGCTACCTTCTTCTGACATGCATCAAGAAGTTGGGCATCTGTTGCTACGGGATTGGGAATATCATTATCTATGATTTCCTTCAACCCATTGTCCTCCAACACTGCCTCCATATTTTCCTTCCATGCAATATAATTTTAATTTCCCTCGAGTGCATATTCGAGTCTCAAACCATTGAAATACATCTTGATCCGCTTATAGATCCAAAGAAAGTACCTGCAAATTTGAATATTGTTCAACAAAAACTCAATTTATTCTCCACTATTTTGATTCCTGGCGCTCTGATACCATGTATAAAATCTCTAACACAACTCTGATACCATGTAGAAATTACACTAATGGATTCAATCTGATCATGTAATGTACTAAAACAAGATAATGAATCCTTCTACAATATTTTCAAAACATAAAACATGATTTCTCAATCACATGCAAGTAAGAGAAAGAAATTATCAATTACACAACACAAGATTTTCTTGGGGAAAACAACTGCTCAAAACCACTTCATATTTATTGTATAATGAACCAAGGAATCATGAAACAATACAATTTATTTGTGCTCACCACAACCTCATACACTCTACCAATTGCTTCACACTGATCTAGGCAAACTTGGAAAAAAACCTAGCCAATTATCAGCCTACCCTTCTTACGCAATCCCTAGAGAATTGAACCCCTATTAAATAGGAAATTCAACATTCCTTGATTGCACAGTTCATCATGGGCTTCCTGTGGTTATATAACTGCATCTAGGTAGTTTGATAAAATACAACTGATAGTTTAATTTCCTTGAACCTTTGTCTCAACTGGGTCTCCACTAGAATTAGCATGCATGTAGCTATAAATAGTGAATCATCAGTTACTTGGTAGATCACTACTGGTGAATTAAATCTATTTTAATTCACTTGATCTTCAACTAGCTCATCAAATAGTTAGAACTAGTTAAACTGATTTTAACTCAATTATTGTGAGTTAACTCATCCCACTCACACTACACTAGTGCTACAACTGCAACTGGACCTTGTTAATAATATGATCACTCTACATGCCTATCCTTTGACCCTCAACTTGAAATTCTTGAGATAACTAAGTCTATCACACTTAGTTATCTATTACAAGTTGTTATGAGATAAGATTACAATTAATTTTCCAAATTATTTAAAAATTGGTTGCACACTAATGTATCGCTAGGATCAATCACTGAGTGACCTATGATCCCACACCAGTGTGTGAATTTTTTCTGGATGCCAATTTCACTTTTTCTTGTTGTAAATTTCAACATGAAGCTCCTTCTCAATATGGTTGAATGAATGGATAGAAGCAACGAGTGATGTATGAAAACATTGATTAACGTGACCTTCAAACGTGAGGGTGAGTAATATAGCTATGACATCCTTGCAATGTATTACATTAGAAAATAAAAAATGAACAACTTGAAACAGATGTTCACGAATATTTAATTTACCCTCACCATCAAACTTAAATTTGGATAGGTTATAAATAACTTCTGCATGGATGGTAATATTAAGCTATTTAGAAAATCATCCCATGATTATGATTTGGGGAAGAGCCATTTTGAATAATAGATTCAAAGAAAACTCAACGGGCACAACCTGTCATCTAGCCCTCCTTCTAGCTCCATTGTTGACAATGCTCGAAATCCATCAACCAATGGGTCTCCCCAGGGTGAAGTCCCAGTTAGACCTCACACTTTTTAGAATAGGATCCCCATCCGAAATATCAACATAGTTTCCATTTATTCTTATATATTTTCCTTGGCTCTAACTGTCAGAAAGAGAGAGGAAAGCGTGGTGCCTTCAAAAATAAATAAGGTGTGCCTGGTGAGTGTTCGGTTGTAGGTGTGTTGAGGTTCTTCTACTGCAGAGGAATGTAGTAAAGTGAGCCTCTAAGGGAGAGGTAATAGTACAACCCAAGTAGAGACACACACAAACAAGAAGGATCCATCTGGCATCCAGTGGAATAGTCCACAAAATATGCAACGGTAATTACAACCAATGAATGAGAAATTATTTTCTAGAATCATGCAGAAAATTCCACAAGGATCGGACAAAAATAACAACCATTACAACACATTCTCAATGAGATAAGTACTAAAATAACTGAAATAGTTTAACTACTTTAGCACATATGAAATCAAACATGAAATACAAAAATTCACAGAATAGTCTTACAAACATTCATAATCCATGCGTTAAGAATGTGCCATACATGAGGGCTTATGTTATTAAGTAAAAGTTATAAGACATAAGAACCTAAGAACCTATTTAGTTTTTCATAACCATCACCCTTCATAAAGATCTTGGAACTACTATAACAATATCATTGGTTGGGTTGTTCACTGATATAAAACCTTATGGACCTGTTTGAATAAGTAGGAATACTTCCCCACTTGAACTAAAATTCAAACATAACATATTCTGCTTCTTTTACTTGTATTCACAAAACTATTAAGAAAAGCATGTCCTTTCAAGTCAAAAGTAGAAGAAAAATTTTGGACTACCTCTAGGATTTTAAGATTCATAAGGGGATTGGTTTGGATTGGATCCAATTTTATTAGAGTGTAGCATGTCTACTAATTGACCTTCCTCTAGCTCAAATAATTATAACACATTACCAAGTGTTTCTTCCTCTTCTTCCTTTTTGATGCTTTCTCTCTCGGTAGGCTAATCAATGCCTTAAAAATTGAGGCTTCCTTTTGGACAATCATGATCCATCTAATAGAACATGCTTACATCCTTGTGCCATCACTTTTCTTTTCTCTTCCAACTTTGTGGACATGCTATCCCTCCCCATTCTTCTATCTGAGCTCTTTTCAATTATTAAATAATCTTCTCAAAAAAAAAAATTGGTATTCTCTCAACACATTTGAAAATTTTTGAAATCTTTTACTCATGCATCTATGTTTCCATTCCCACTAATACTCCTATTTTTACATGTTGTAGCTACTACAACCACCCTCCAAAAATTTTCCCATGCTTTGATTTTGGAGCCTTCCTTTATGTCCACGGGATCCTATCTTTCACTTTTGTCAAGTATTCATGTTATGATAAATACTTATCTATTTATTCCATTCTTGTGATGAGTTAATCTCGGCTTGATATCTTTCAGACACAAGTTATCTCTTGACTTGACTTTGTATCATTTTCGATCTTCCCTCCAGAAACTGCGCAATCTTGGAAGGCAGACTAGCCTTAAATATTTGAATTATTCAATCCAGACATGCAGGCTATCCTTGAGCTCAGAAACTACGCAATTGTGGGATACATCCCGGCCTTAAGCTCATAAACTACGCAAGCTTCCCTTAAGCTCATAAATTGTGTAATTCACTGAGTCAAGAAGTTTCCTAGCAGTTGGGAACTACGTAATCCTTCTTGGCAGTGTGAATCGTCTATTTCCAAAAGAAACAAAAAAATAAGCAAAAAAAAATCCTTAGAAAATAGGGAGAGGATAATTAGTTTCATGAAGGATGACACTGTTGGGTGTGCGTTATATTCATTCCATGAAAAGTCGCACGCCTATGGTTTTGTCAATGGGTTTTCACATGGTTTTGGGACATGATGGTTTTCTGTCCCTAGTATTTTTTAGATCCAGTCAAGGGAACTATGGTTATGTTCTAATCTAGGGTTAATGGATTGGGGTTTATGAATGCTTCAGCATGTATATATGTGTTGTAATACTAAAAGGAATATAATAAAAAATCAAGTTGGTAGTCCCGATTTGGGATACACGGGAAAAATCTCTGTGTATATTTTCTTTATGTTTTATGCTCTTGCTATTATTTATTTTTTGTTTTTAAGAATTTGTTTGCAGATAATTTCTGTACAGCGTTAAAAACTACATTTGGTATCAGATTTGTTTCGGCTTCAAGGGGACACCTTTGCTAGTGAGGGGTTTTTTGCTCGAGCCTGTGGTAGACCCTGTTCAGTGGGAGATCTGTGGGATCGATTCTTACTGTGGAAGATGGCGAGCAGTGGAAAGATAGAGATCGACAAATTTAATGGTCAGATTTTTAAGTTGTTGAAGCTCGAGATGGAGGATATGTTGGTGGATAAATATCAGTGGATTGCAGTAGATCCAGGTACTAAACCAATGACAATGTCAGATGAAGACTGGGCGAAGTTGGATTGGAAGGAAAACAACATAATACGGTTGTGTATCTCAGATTCAGTATTGTTTATTGTATCTGCGGAAGCTACAGCCAAGACTTTGTGGTTCAAGTTAGGGACTTGGTACCAATCTAATTCTCTAGTGAATAAATTGTTCCTGCAAAAAAAGATGTATAACCTAAGGATGAAGGATGGAGACTCAGTGACAGAGCATCTAAATGCTTTCAATACTGTGGTAAGTCAGTTTTCATCTGTTGATATTAAAATCTCAGATGAAGATAACTGCATCAGTTTGTTGTGCTCTCTACCAGATTCATGGGACAGTCTAGTTATTGCAATAGGTAGCAATACAATTAACTTGAATTTTGATGAAATTTTCTCAGCCTTTCTATCGAAGGAAATGAGACAGAAAAATATGGAGGGTCAGAATGGAGATGCATTATCTGTACGAGGAAGGCCCCATAACAGAAACAAGAATAATTTTTCGAGTGGGAGTTATAAATATAGAGGGAGATCTAAATCTCCAAGAAAGCCTGTAAAGGTGTGCTGGAAATGCAGAAAGGAAGGGCACTTCAAACAGGACTATAGATCTAAAGATCCTAAGAAAGGAAAGGGATCTGATGATGCTCCTTCTGCAGAGGAAAAATCCACCTCAGATGAAGCTGGGGATGTGTATTTGGCTTCTTCTTCAAACACACATGTAGATCATGAGGCATGGTTGATTGACTCAGGTGCATCCTTTCACTTCACTCCCCATAGTGAGTGGTTTCACGAGTATGAGAAGTCTGATGATGGTGATGTCTTCTTAGGAGATTATAGGAAGGCCAGAATCGTCGAACGTGGAAAAGTCAAGCTGAAGCTGTAAGGTGGAAGGATTAGAACACTTCCTGGTGTTCTTCATATTCCTACGTTGGCCAGAAATCTGATTTATGTAAGTAAGATGGATGATGCCAGTGTAAAAACAATGTTCTATAAATATACCTACAAGATGGTTCAGGGAGCATTAGTATTAATGCGGGGATTTCGGATTGGAACTTTGTACAAGCTTCAGGGTAGCATTGTTATTGATGGGTGCAATAGTTTTGTGGTTCCTGAAAGTGGATAGGAAAGCCTATCGGTCTCTGGAGAAAAGACCATGCTATAACATCAAATGCTTTGACATATTGGAGAGAAGGGCCTTCAGATACTACATGGTAATGGTATTGTATAAGGTATGTATAATTTCTCTTTGGATTTCAATTTTTGTGAACATTGTGTATATGGGAAGAAGAATCGGGTGAGTTTTCCTTCTGGTGCTAAGAGGGAGAACAAGATATTAGAGCTTGTGCACAATGATGTGTTTGGACCTTTGTCGGTTCTATCACTGGGTAAGTCTATGTACTATGTTTCATTCATAGATGACTTCTCAAGGAATACATGGATATATTTCTTGAGGAAGAAATCTGAAGTCTTTGACAGATTTAAATAATTTAAGGCTCTGGTGGAAAACCAGATAAAGAAGAAGATAAAGGTGTTGAGAACAGATAATGGTGGAGAGTTATGCAATAAGGAATTTGAAGAGTTCTGTAATAAGTGTGGTGTAGCACAGTAGAAGACTACTCCATACACACCTTAGAAAAACGGAGTTGAATAAAAAATCAACAGAACGTTGATGGAAAAGGCAAGAAGCATGCTCAGTGGTACCGGGTTAGGACAGGAATTATGGGCAGAGGCAGTGGAGACTTCATGTTACCTGGTTAACCGATCACCTTCATCAGCGTTGTAGGATAAGACTCCACATGTGGTATGGACTGGTAAGAAACCCTATCTTTCACATCTGAGGGTATTTGGATGTGATGCATATGTACATGTTCCAAAGGATAAAAGGACCAAGGTGGATAATAAATTTGAAAGGTGCATCTTTATTGGGTATAAGGATGGTTTAAAAGGTTACAAGATTTGGAACCCAGAAACAAGGAAGTTTGTGTACAATCGAGATGTGGTGTTTAGAGAGGTGAAAGATTTTGTTAAACATGAAGCCCTACCAAAGGAACCTGAGAAGATAGAGTTTGAGCTAAAGGAGGATGAAACAGACTCTACAACAGAACAAGATTCAAAAGAGAAAGAGCCACAAACTCTGGTTGTGAGAAGATCAGTTTGGGAAAGAAGGCAGCTAGAAAGGTATAGTCCATCTGCATTCTGTTCAAATTTTGCTTTAACTATCACTGATGATGATCTCGGAACTATCAAGGAGGTAGTGGATTCATAGGATGGAAAAATCTGGAAGGAGGCCATGGTTGATGAAATAGCATCCTTGCACAAAAATGAGGCATGGGATTTGGTGGAGTTGCCAGTTGGAAGGAAGCCCATAAAGAGTAAATGGGTGTTTAAGAAGAATATGAATGTAGAAAGCAAGGTGGAAAAATACAAAACTCGGTTGCTAGAAAAAGGTTATTCCCAGGTGTCGGGATTGATTTTGGTGATATTTTTTCTCTTGTTGCGAAGGTTACTTCTATTAGATTATTTTTATTTGTTGTTGCTACATTTGATTTTGAGGTACAACATATGGATTTGAAGACAACATTTCCTTACAGGGATCTAGAAGAGGAGATCTACATGAGGCAACCTGAAGGCTTTATGGTGAAGGGTAAGAAAGAACTAGTATGCAGGTTAAAAAAGTCTTTGTATGGGTTAAAACAATCACCAAGGATGTGGTATCAGAAATTTGATACCTATATACGAGGACTTGGCTTCACCAGAACCAAAGAGGATCACTTTGTGTATTTTAAATTAATTGGTGGCCGTGTTATTTATTTGGTCTTATATGTGGATGATATGCTGCTGGTTGGAATGAAAAATAAATTATCCAAGATTTGAAGACCTGATTGTTCTCCAAATTCGACGTGAAGGATCTTGGTGCTGAAAACTATATTTTGGGCATGGAAATTAAGAGAGATCAGGCAAAGAGGAAGCTCTGGTTAGACAAGAGGAAGTATGTCGAGACAATATTGCAGAGGTTCAATATGTAGGATAGTAAACCGGTGAAGGTTCCTATTCCTGTAGGTGTAAATCTATCTGTTGAAAAGTGTCCCAAGACACAAGAAGAAGAAGAGGATATGTCCTGTGTTTGATATGCAAGTGCAGTGGGTAGCCTAATGTATGCAATGGTATTTACCGGACCAGACATTGCACATGCAATGGGAGTATTGAGCAAGTTTAATTCAAAACCAGGGCAGGATCATTGGACAACAATGGAGCGGGTTTTCAGATATTTTTGTGGCACTAGTGATTATGGTTTGTGCTACCAGGGAAGACCAGGATTGGACAGAGTTTTGGACATCCAGGGTTTTCTTGATGCAGATTGGGTTGGAGATCTGGACCAAATAAGATCTACAAGTGGGTATATGTTTAGCCTATTTGTAGGTGCAGTCAGTTGGATGAGTAAAATACAGTCTATAGTGGCTCTTTCAACTACAGAGGCAGAATACATGGCAACCACTCATGCAAGCAAGAAATCAGTTTGGTTGCAGAGATTGTGTTCAGGTATGGAGTTGGTGCAGTGAGCTATAAGGATAGACTGTGATAACCAAAGTGCAATTTTCTTGGCTAAGAACCCTACTTATCATTCAAAGAAAAAGCACATTGATGTTCAATATCACTTTGTGAGAGATGTGGTTGAGGATAAAAAGGTGTTGTTGGTAAAGGTGGACACTTTGAAGAATGTTGTAGATGCATTAGCGAAGTCTGTGAGCACTCAGAAGTTCTATTGGTGTAGAGAAACAATGGGTGTTTTAGGGCTAGAATAATGACTAAGCTCTCTTGTGGACCCCTGCACGGGGGTCCTGGGCAACACCCTGAGAAAAAAAAATTGGACCCTATTTTAGGTGGCCAGACCCGCCTATGGTTTTGTGCATGGGTTTGCACATGGTTTTGGGGCATGATGGTTTTCTGCCCTTGGTATTTTGTAGATTAGGTCAAGGGAAATATGGTTATGTTCTAATCCAGGGTTAATGGATTTGGGTTTATGAATGCTTCAGCATGTATATATATGTGTTGTAACACTGAAAGGAATATAATGAAAATCAAGCTGGTAGTCTCGATTTGGGATCCAGGGGGGAAATCTTTGTGTATATCTGTTTTATGTTTTATGCTCTCGCTATTGTTTATTTTTTGTTTTTAAGAATTCATTTGCAAATAATTTATGTACAGGGTTAAAAACTATATACACGAGTTGTTATTTTTGGACTTTCGCCAAGTGTCATTTTTTCCTTGATTTTATGCATTCGTGTCATAAACCCTAATAAGCATATATATATATATATATATATATATATATATATATATATATATATAATGGATGCCCCTAGATCTCATTAGTACATTATATCTTGGATCGATAGACTTCGCAAGGATATCAAGGAGCCATTGGTGGAGTTTACGGCGCTTTTCCGGGTGAGTTTAGCTTTTGCCGTCTTTTCTCGCTTTTTCTGTCGTTTTTTGTTGTTTTGCTTATGTGAGCGTTGTTTTGCTAGTTTATATTTATGTTTTTTGGATTTTTAACTTATCTTAGCCTGTACATGTGTTGGTTTAGTCTTTCGTTCACCTTTTACAAGTGTCGCATCAGTTTTCTTTTTTTTTTCCCATTAGTGGTCATCATTTTGGTGAATCTCCATGCATGTTTGATTTTTCTTTTGCATCTTGATATTCTGCACTTGATTTTCACTGGTCTATCTATCCTTATTCATATTTTCACTCTAACCTGCACCATCACTCATATCTTCTAGTTTCCCATACTCTTTCTGGGAAAAGCTACCCTTCCCTTGGCTAGTAGTTGCCTTGTCTAGCTGGGAATTGTGTAAGTCCAAGGATCAAGTTGCCTGCTTGGCCTCTAAGACCACGCAATGTAAAGTACCTGTTTGACCCAACTACACATTGTATAGTTCAGTGCTCAAACCTAGCCCATTGGCAACTGAGACTATGCAATGCGCAGTCTCTCCCTCAGTATTCCCGGGCTAAGATTGTGCATTGAACAGACTCAAGCTTGAAGTTGCTCCCCTAGATGCTGAGACTTTGCAATTCGTAGTTCATGTAGACAGTCCCCCTTCCTTCACCTCAAAAATTGCGCAATATTTCCCTTCAGTCATGTAGTTTCTACTGTGATATTTCTTTGTGAGTCATTTTGCTGAAGCTAATTCATTTTTTCCATGTGTATTTTCCTCCTATAGGTATTGAAATTATTGAGAACTTATCTTCATTAGTCACTTTCATCATGGCACCAAAGGTTCTCCTTCAAAGAATACCACTGGAAGAATCACCGATGAGGAAATTGAGATTACTCCAATGAACTTACTAGTTTTCGCACATACTCAATTATTCATAGAAAAAGGGTCAGATATCACATGGCACAAAGTAAATGAAGCTTTCTCAGCAAGAAGCTTCAAAGAAGATCTTGAGGACTGGCAGGTGTATATCAATGTCCAAAAGTTTGGGTTACATAAGGTTGCATGAAGGTATCCAGCTTTCCCATGTGCAGACGTTGTCAGTTGGATAATTTTTCATATAGATTCCAAGTGACTATGACTCTGAAAAATGCCAATTATCAAAGGCTTCCTTCTTTTCTAGCATTGAATTATCATCTCATGTACTATTTACCGGAGCTATAATCATTCATGGATTCTTACTTCTATGCCACCGCCAACTATTTGAGCACAAAGGACATTTTTAAAAGTTGGGTGAGAGAGCGAAAAAAGTTCCTTTAAACACCCACCAACAGCAACAAGACAAAATCTCTTAGGAGAGCCCATGAGCTCTTGATATTTCTATGTTCCAAAATCTATGGTCAGCAGAGTTCTTAGACCTTCCCTGAAGGATGGGAATTCTAATTAAACCAGGTTGTGAATGAAGGAACATCATTCAACGAGCCATTCTTGTTGGTTCAACAACCGAAGATCCATGTAACTAATGCCCATAATCCTCCCAAGGTAAAGCAAGTTATATTTTACATGTCTGCCTACCTACTGGATGCAATTTGCGCTCACAATTTATTTCTTGACATGAATTGGACCTGGACACCAATAGAGTCTGTCGTGCACATATAATGCAAGTTGGTTTCGGAGTGCAGCCACAAAGGAGTAATGGAAGGTTGACTGATCACTTCCTCATTCTGTTATACAAGTTTATCTTTGAAAAATATCCACCTTGCATGTCACGTGGGGCAATGGAATCAGTGTCGGAGATAGCAGATCAGTTTGCCTCACCGGGTGGCACTTTCCTCAGAGTGTTCGACGAAAAGAAGTATTTGTGTCTTCTACTGAGGTATGTCATTGATAATTTAGTCATGCAATAAGTTGTGTACCATCTTTCCACACGGTTATTAGCAGTTCTGCACAGGAAGAAGAAAGCACCATGGCTCGCTCTTCCTTTGCATATCGGATTGTACGAGATCAAGAACATAAAGGTTGTTGAGACCGAAGGCAAGGAGATAGAGAACTTTGTATTCATTCATTTGGAATTCAATCTGTACGATCCAAGGAATTTTTTCAAAGACCACTGTGTGAAGATTCATTTCCAATGGCCAAGCAGGACATTCTACAGACTCGAGGAGGAAGAGATGAAGAATTGTTATAATGCCTCCAAGTCCTGCAAACCAGTCAACTTTGCTGGAACATCACAAGTTACTCCATAGAAATAATTCACCCCAGAGGTAGTATCAGCGGAAAGGAACAACCCAGTGCATGAAAAGAGTAAGATGAAGGTTGCAAATAGCCTAGGGGAGACCTAAACCGCAAGGTGAGAGTGGATGTAGTGATTTTAAAAGCGGCCATAACAACAAAGAAGAAGAGGAAATAGATGATGCAGGAAGTAGAACAAAAGAAGAGGGCAGAACAAGATAAAAGGAGATCGGAAGAAGAAATGCAGGAGCAGGAAGAATAAGAAAGGTGAAGAATAGAAGAAGAATAATTTTCACAGAAACAAGTCGAGGAACAATAGCAGAATCAGTTACCAGAAGAGGAGAACGAACAATTGCAGGACAAGGAGCACGCTGAAGAAATTGAAAAGTTGATTGTGATTGAAGACATGGAGGTGGAACCAGAGCGGTTGAATCAAGATGTTGATCTGGCGTTGAGCACTCAGCACGTCACCATTCAATCTCCCCCTCCTCCAGTAGCAAATCAAGAGGAAATGGTTCCTCTTTATGAGGGTCTGGATATGGACACATACAATCTGACTTACGACAAGCTTCAAAAGAATATTGTACAAGCATGGAAGAAATGTTTTCCAAATGATCTCACATCTCCTATGTTGTCACCAATTTCACCCCAATTATATCTTGGCTCCTTCTATCAGTTTCACCTCGTGCCTCCTCTCATATTCTCATGATCAAAAATCGCTCCCTTGAGTTTTCTTGTCTGCATTGCATTAAGTTAGTTGTTATAATAATCATTATAGCTTATAGAAATTATTGCATTAAATAAAATTTTGAAATTCTAACCTTAAATTATTATTTTTTTTCATAAAAAATACTTTAACTATTATTTATAATTTTCATTATAATAATCATTATTATTAAAATAATTAAAATATATATATATATATATATATAATTAATTAATTAATTAAAAATTAGTAAACAAAACTCAAACATGAATCTATTTAAATATTAATTTTTAATTTAACCAAAACACAATGCACATAAATTATATTAATCAATTAAAAATTAATTAAATTAATAAAAACCTACTTACCTACCTTCCCACATAATAACTTGAATATAACATAAATACAACATTATATGAATTAGTACAACAAATATTAAAAAATTAAGTAAATTAAATCAAATATTAAACAAACCAAAATCTTATCAAACTTTCATCCTTCTCATTTGTTTCTTTTAAAGCATTAAATTTTGAAGTATGAAAAAGGAAAGCAAGTATGGGTTATGAACGCAAAGCACACTTTAAGAGCCACTTTAAATACGCCATGTGAAGACTTAAACTATGAAGGATGGTTTGAGTTTGTTTAAACTATAGTGGTATGATGAATAACCTTTAAACATTGACTATTATCGACCCATTGGGTTGTTTAGCATGGTTAATTTTCGATCAAATCTTCACCCGATATCCACTCTTATATATATATATTCTTTAAACTTAATTTTTATTTTTATTTTTAATGGTTGGATGAAGTAATTGTGCAAGTTTTAATTTAGCATAGGAGGAGCATTGAGATTTTATGACAAATTCCGTAAAAATGCAAGTATTTGAAAGGAAAATCATATTACATTTAATGCTTTGTATTTTATCTTTGGAAAATATGTTCATATTAAATACATCATTTATGATTTGATGTTTTATGTAGTGAGAAAATTTTGTTAAGGTAAAAAATAAATTTCTTTAATAATGTGGGTGAGTTATATTTTAATTTTATTTATTATAATGTTTTATATTTGAAAATTAATTTATATCTTTTTTTTAATCCAAGAATATTATTCAAAGGATTTTTAATGTGGAGGATTTAAGGGGAATTTATTTAGATGATGGAATATGTATTATATTTAGTCAAAGAAAGTGTTATTAATGTAATTTCATTTGGGAATTTACGAGAGCTAAAAATGAAATGAACTTCCAGACATTCAAAAGAAGATGTAAAATATTGTTCCTAGAGATTTTTGCGGAAGGATCCTTTTGGCATAAGTTTTTTGTTAGGTTGGAGGATGGTAGGTTTAGAAGATGACTTTAACTATTAAACCATCTTGTACATGTTGCAAATGGTCTCCTTCGCTCTTACATGGAGGTTTTAGTAATAATATTACAATCCACTTCTTTTATTTTCTTCCTTTGTGTTCTTTTTAATTTCAATTTTTATGCATTAGTTCATTGTTCCAGAATTGTGGCTTAACTTGATTATGCATTATTCTTGAATACATTAAATGATTTTAAATTTTAGAATACTTGATATTTGGGATTTTAAAATCATAATTTGAATTTATTTGTTGCAGGTTTAATTCCATGAATACATGATATTTAGGGTTATGTGCACTATAAATTCAAATGCCATTAAAATACCAGTTCTCTAGATTTTATTTCTTTTTAATTTTATTCTTGTTTTTACTATTTCCCCCTCACTAGAAAACATGAAATTATCAAACATTTTTTGACTTGTTCGGATTGTCTAATATTGCACACATTACATTTAATTTAATGTTTCCCTAATATTTATTATTGGAAATTATTAAATTAAATTATTCTAATTGTTATGGGTTTAATAATAATAATACTTGATGTTATATTATTTAAACCACATAGTTCAATTAAATGTATTTAACACCAGTGTACTTTGATTTTTTTTTTTTTTTCTCACTAACCTTTGTGAATTATGATATATATTTACATCATTTGTCATTAATAAGTTTTATTGAGTTATGCACCTACCATCTCTTTTTCCCCAAAAACATTTTTTTTTTAAATACACTTTATGCAATAATATGGCTTATTTATTTAGTTAGTTAGAAAATATATTTATTTCACACTATTTTACAACGACTATGCAAATTTGATTATCACTATGCAATACCCATTGTGGTGAAAGAGAGACCAACCCTTGTCACCTAGAGCAGGAGGATCTAGGATCCTCAATGATGTGGTCTTAGGTTGTCCTAGTTACCCGGACAATTTGTGCACCAACATCCTGCATTCATTAGAGAAAGGGTGATTGTGATAGACACCAGAAGGAATCTGAATGCCATTATCGCAGTGAACTTGACCTTTGCACATGCTACAAAGTTAAACATAGAGTATCTGATGGCAGAGAATAAACAGTTGGAAAAGAAATGATAGGCTGCGAGGAAAGAAGCTGAACAACTTTGATCAGAGGTTCAGAATGCAACTCCAGCACAAATTTAACTGGAACAACTTAAAGCAATAATACTTGGTGAATCACTGGCATTGGGAGAAACTATGCGAAGCTTGTATGAAGAACTTGTCACCGTGTATAAATCAGTTTTCCACTTGCATGACATGAAGAAAAAGTGTAAGGGTAATGCTAAATATCTTAAGGCTTTTCATACAATCATCGTTGTCGTGCATGAATGGTCAATGCAGTACAAAAGGGCATCATCCGAGTTGGTGAAGAAAACAAGGCAACAGATAGAGTTGGAGAAAGCACAAGTGTGGATGATCATTCAAAGCAATAAACAACTCACCTCATTCATCTCCAATATTCAGGCCTCATATGCACGATTGAACAACAACGCGGATTTCATGGTGAAATTGCATAAGATCCCATCAATTGGCTCACTCACTAAAACAAAACACAGGAAACAAGTCACGCAGGAGGTTGAAGAATACTTGGACCAGTTTTGACAGATATCTACCAAGGAATATCTTGAAGTGAACAGAAAAAAATAAATAAATAAAATGTAGAAGTACATTTGTGGCCATGTCCAAATCAATACTGTGATGCTCTTGCTAAAGAAGGAAACTCAGACCGGTTCCAAATCAATGTACTCGAATGCCATGGAGGCTAGAGTTTGTTTCCAGCCTGATCCCATCACACAGTTTGGGGAATTCATCGCATAGTACAAAGCTTGGCACTGTCATGTGACCGAAAAATTACAAGTCAAAGTGGTTGAAATGGAATTTCCCCAAACTCAACCTTAACATATTTGTCTTATTATGTTGTCTAGTTGGCTCTACCCCTTTTTGTCTTATATGGGTATGAGCAATAGTGTAACATTATTTTGTAATTAATTAGTGAAATTCCAAGTGTAAATTCTGGAATGTGGAGTCATTTGTAATCAAGTATAAAAGTCATGGTTGTAGGAAGTCAAACATTCATGAGGGAAGCCAAAGAGTCACAAAGGGAGATGAATAGTCACCCATGTTGTTATAAATATACCCTCATGGGTCATGTAAATGGATTTTGGCCAAGCTTTTGTCTTGAGATCAAAATCTTGGGAGTTTTTTTTAGAACCTTAGCTTCTCTGTAACATAGAGGGGGTATTTTTCTTTGGAGGAGTAGGTGTTGGATTCATGTTCCACTATTGGGGCTAGTAGTTCATCAATTGTATATGTATGCTTGGAACTGTCACTTTAATAAAATATCAGGGCCAACACACTTTCATGCATATGTTGTGAATATAGTAGAAATATTCTCATTACAAGCAAAAGACCCTCTAGCAGAGGTTATAAAAGAAGTTTTTAGTGTTATAAAATTGGCCAAAATTGTCAAAAAAACATTTGCTACAACATCCGTTTATGGTTACGGATGTTTTGGTGGAGCTTTTAACGGAAATTCAACACAACTAAAAAAATTGGGCAGCCAGAGGTTATTATGGATGTTTTTTTCATCAGTGTGCTACTAAGGTTTCAATGCACCTATGCATGTCGTACAAATGCACCGGTGTGTAGTCTCACATAAAAGCACCGGTGCGCAGTATCACACAAATGCACCGATATTTTTAATTGGTTTTGGTATTTGTGCAATGCCCACAGGTCATAGAAACACACATGTGTTGCAACATACAAACGCACCGATGTACAGTAACTGATACACACTAGTGTTCATTTTTTATTTTTTAGAAACATCGACCTGTGATAGTGCAATGATTGTGATTTTTATAAATTCATTATTCATCAAAAGTCGACACATATTATAACAATATTCATATTAATTAAATTTTTATTAATGCATTTGAATTTGATGTTTGGGTTAATTTGTTATATCATATCATAATTATTGTGATTTTTTAAAATTCATTATTCATCAAAAGTCGACACATATATATCTTATAACAATATTCATATGAAAAATAAAAAATTAGTGCATTTGAGAACGACAATGGAGAACGCAATAGAATAAATTAAAACACACACACACACACACACATATATATATATGAATAGGACAGTCTTTGTCATACAAAATGGGACAATTATTGGCATCCCTTTGTCTTTCAATTGGGACACTATGTCCATTACATTAAACAAAATGTCTGATTTCACAGACAAATATTTCAAAAAATACAACGCCTTGCTTTGATATCCAAATATAGTGATCATCATTCTTCGCTTGAACTGTTTTCACTGGTAGAGCTATTTCCATGACATGGGTTATTTTCAGGAATGTTTGTTCATGGTGTTGATTGTTTTCTTCTTCTTCACCTTCCATCTACAAACATAAAATAAACTGTAATGAGTGTATATACATTAGTGAGAATAATGAAAATTGAGATATTAAATAATATACATCAATGTAAATTGAAAAGAAAAATGACCTACCATAGCAACAATTGACTCATAAACTATACACATTCTTTCAAAATCATGTACCATGCCATCTTTCAAAATTTCATCTGTTGGCGTAGTTCCATACTTTGTTTCCTGCAAGTTTTATACCCCATAACAAATCATATATTTAATATAAAATATTTTTTTGTTCTATTAATTATAGACGGAGCTAAGTAAAACAAGATCGATAGATGATTACAAATTCCACAATTAATTTATGATATGCAAACATATACTCACAACCCACATTTAACCCAATTTCAATCAATTCGTCTGATGGTTCTTCTTTGTATGTTAGCACCTGTTTGAAGACATTCAATGATGATTTTTGTAAAACAACTTAAAAAATAAAAATAAAAATGAAATCTAGTTAAGTTTTTATAAGGAAGTAACAATTACTCACAAACTTAGATATCAACCCTTTTCTTCCTTGTCATCCTGTTTTATGTGCTGAATGGGTTCCATTTTCTTTTCTTTTCTGCAAGAAAATACTTGAAAATTAATATTTAATGCTAAATTGTTTATTTATTGTACCTAATGATCTAAAAAATCAATGGTTACATATTACATTTGAAGCATGTTGTTGTTGAGATGGCTCCTCCTGCGATGCAATTTTGGCCAGTTCTTTGACCATCCCCTTGTACACCTTTTTGGACATTTCTACTGGCATATTTCTGATATCAGTTCGTTCATCTTTTGAGATTTTCATAGTCTTCTTGAAAATGTAACATGACAATAAACTGTTTAATTTTTATATTGATATATGAAAAGTAAATATAACAAAAGTGATATTTATAAATAATTCTAGACAAACATTTAAAGGACTATTACTTTTTCATTCCTTCTTTTTTGTTGCTGTACGTTTTTGCTATTAAAATTCTAACATGTCTCATTGACCAATTCTCTAGAAACTCTTCCTGCAGTTTAGATAAAATTTGGTTCTTGGAATCATTGGATTGATTTTTGTATTGTAAGTGGAAAGAACATCTATACATTCATTCCACTAGATCCCTCAAACTTTTGTAAAAGCTTTTCCCCCTTTCGTTAACCTCCGACACCACTCTAGATGAGCTAAGGAGCAATTCGTTTTCATTTGCATGTTCTATTTTTTTTCTTTTCTTAGAACAACATTCCTTTTCTGATTTTTTGGTCCCTGTAGAATATTAAACAGATGTGAATTAATAGACTGTTTGACACATATTGGATCGATAGTATTTTTTCATTCACCTGATTCATCCTTTTGCAATTTTTCCATCAAGATTTTACGCTCTTCTGGTCCTAGATCAAAAATAATCTTATCGAGCTTCGTCATTTTTTGGCTCTGCATGATACACAATAAACAATACATATTAGTTAAACTTACATGTATTTCAAAAATAATATTTTTTGTAAAGAATTTACAAAGAACTTGCCTTTTTTGCTTTTCTTGATGTGTTATCAGTATTTTTGTTACTTGATCTCTTGTTAGTCATTTATTTATCAATCTCAAACATGTACCATATCATTCATTAATATATTTGTAAATAAATTGTCAACTTTTCAGGTAAAAAAGAAATCTCAAGAAACTGGTGTGCCTCTCATGTTGTACACACCGACGTCGGTGCGTGGGGGTCTTATAAACGCACGTCACAAACTGTATAATAGACCATATGGTGCTATATGTCAACAAGGTGCACCGGTGCGTTACATGTTAACCATCGCACCGATTAACACAAAAAATAATAAAAATCGTCTAGTGTTAGTTTATGTAGCATAAACGCCCTGTAAAAACAAGGGACCACCATACGGTGCTCTCTGTCAACTAGGGGACCTGGTGCAGTGCGTTATATGTTACATGGTGCACCGATTAACACAATAAAACATTTTTTTGCGAAACATCACCTTCGCGGTGCACCATAATAAAATAGCACGTTATCGGTGCGCACCTCGTAACCTAGTGCACCAGTGCCCTATTTTAGATATGTCACACTGATTAAAAAAAAATGTTTTTAAATTTTTTATTACGCAATGCTTGTGCGGTGCACTGGGATAATACAACACACCAGTGCTCAAGGTTACGCAGAGCACACTGATTAAAAAAATCCATTTTTTTCAAAAATTCACGCAAGGGCCAACATGGATTGGGATACTAATATGCAAGTCGTCCCGTGGGTTGGATGTCAATCTAAAATGAAAAGCCCTAATTCTGAAATCACAGAAACAGGGAGAAGAAAGGGCAGAAACAAAAAAATGAAGGGTTTAGGGTAAAAATGGATTTTTTTTTGTTTTTGTTTCTGAAAATGAAAAACAAATTGAAATTTTTTTCTTACTTCGTAAAAAAGCTGCAGAAAAAGTAAAAAAAATAATCAAATTTAATCACGAGATTGTTTGAAATTCTACGCTACAGGGTTTGAATCACAAAGGTTTGGATTCTGATTGTTTGAATACTTCTGTTTGAACGTATTTCGCTACTCCATATTTCTCTCGTGCTCTCTTGCTCCAGGTATGTCTCTTGCAAATATCTGGCTGAAATTTTTTGCAAAAATAGTGAAATAATGAAAATTGTTTAGTATTTAAAGAATTGTTTCATGAAATTAAATTTTTTAAAATATTTTTCCGCCCATTTTTCACTTTACCGCTTTTTTTTCACTTAAAGAAAATAGAGTTGCGTTTTTTATTTGTGGTTATTCGTCACCGGTGTGTCACTTAATATCACTGCACTGGTGCGTCACTTAATATCACCGCACCGGTGCGGTTGTTTGTACATTAGCACCGATTTTTGGTTAAGGCACTGAAATTACTTTTAGGTGTGTACACCAAAATTAGACATGTTGGAAATGTACATTTTGTAGTGAAATCCTTTCGTCCATTTCTTTTCAAAACTACACCTCTTCTTCTTTCAACAAAAGAAACTTGAACTTTTCCATAATCTGCAACAAGAAAAGGTGCCCCATGATCTGCTTTCTAACCCATGATCTTCTTGCTCATTTGTAAGTTCCTCCTCCATCTTAGCATCCAATTTCCTCTTTTCTCCTTTGTGCTTTCTATCATCTTTGGTATCATCCTCTGTAAACTTCTTTCGTTTCTCACTCTTATCTTTCCTTCCCTCACTATCATTCTCTCGCTCTCATCGTTTGCGAGACCTGCCATCCATTTCGTCATCATAAGGATTCATATCATTTTTCTCACGAAAACACCTACCCCTATTAACAACCTTGATTGACCTTTCATTACTATCCCTATAGAAATGAGAATATTTCCCCTCATGGGACCTACCAGCCCGATCAACAACATCAATTGATCTTTCTCTATTGTCCTTAAGGGAATGAGAATCCTTCCCTTCATGGTGCCTCTTGGATTTATCAACTACCTCGATTGATCTTTCTCTACTGTCCAATATTTCCCTACCATCCTTGTAAGAATGAGAATCGTTACCTTCATTTGATCTCTTAGCCCGTTCAGGAGACTCAATTGATATCTCTCTGACATCCCTTAGCGAATAGGACTCCTTTCTTTCGAAGGACCGTTTCACCTTGCTAGTCGCCAGAGCATCGACAGGTATTTCTATGCCATCAAATCTTCTTTCCCTTTCTCCATCCTGGGACCTCTTAACCCTATCGTCGGCCTCAACCGAATGCTCTCTGCCATGATCAAGAAAATACTTGCCCTCGTGACCAGGCCTCTTAACCGTATCGTCGGTCTCAACCGAGATTTATCGACCACCCTTCTTATATTTTTCATAATTAATTTCTCCTTTTGTACTCTATTGAGCTCTGTAGTTGTCTGCATCCCTGTAAGCATCATCCTTAATCCTCCTGTTGTATTTCTCCTTTCTATGCCTGTCATCATCTTCGTCCCTTCTGCTGCTTCTGCCACTGCCATGGCTCGCTCTATCCTTCACCTTTTCATCCTTTGCATAATTCCTGTGCTCCCTATGTCCCTCTCTCGATCTGCTATCTTCCTTGTTAAAATAATTTTCAGCACCATCTCTCTCTTCGTAACATTTATGATGATCATGGGAATCAGAGGGCCTCCTAAACCTATCAGCGAATCCATCCCTCGAACTGCCCCCCTTCTCATGGGACCTAAGCCTAACCCTATCATCCCCATTGTATTTGTCCGTCTTTCTATTTGAATCACTCATTTTCTCTGCTATAAACTTCTCAGCCAAAATTCGAACTCTCGTATTTTCAAACCCTCATCTCCTTAGAAAAATTCTTGCTCGCGATTCAAACCCTCCGCTGCTCCAATATTTCACTTTACAGAATAAATTTGCCTTCTTAGAAAGATATTTAAATTACATACCTGGTTCGCACGAGGTTTTATTTAACCCTGTTCCGGTGTGCGGGGTTTTATAGGCGCACCGGTGCGGTTTCGTAAGACCGGAGGTTTATGTTTTGTCACGGTGTTTTATGATGCACCGGTGTGGAAGAGTTGTAAATCACCGGTGCGCTACAGTACTAAGACGCATCGGGCAGGTGTGTATGGAGTGCATGGTGTCCGGTGTGCCAATGTTTTGTGCGCACCGATGTGTTCTCTTGTTGAACGCACCAGTGCGGTTTATGATGACAAGCGCACCGGACAAAAGACATTCGCAAAAACCTCCACTCGCCAACTTCCTCTAGAAACCTCCGCTAGAAAGAGATTTCTGGGGTATTTTTATAAGGGGTTCCTCAAAGACATCTGCTAGAGAGTCTTTTCCTTGTAGTGTCTTGTTATGTTTCCAATATATGTTATTTCATTTATGCTAACGCTTATGAACTGTTTCGTTTGCATTCATACGAATCTCATTGAATACGTGTTGTGTATTTGTATCACGGTTAACTTGTGAACTATTTTGTAGGCTAAATTATGATCTCTTTTTCGTTTGTGTGTTCCTTTCAAGTTGTGTACTATTACAGGCTTCGAAGGGGCTCACTCAGTTTCTCTTTTTCGTGTTACAACCTTTCATACATCGCACTTGACCCTCCATAAAGTCACACACTTGTTTCACCAAAGTTACAAATACATCATTCTATGTGTTATTTCATCCAAGACATACCACTCAAACTCACCATTTCGACAATAGGGTTGTATTCCGGATTGGACTCCTACACCAAACTATGTGAGGTCTAATTGGGACTTCATATTAGGGATGTCCCCTGAATGTTGGCGTGTCAAGAACCGTCAACATTTCTGGTGTTAGAAGGAGGGCCAGATGACAAGTTGAACCCATGGATTTTTCTTTAATTTTCTGCATTTTTAATGGCTTCTTCCAATATCTTAACCCCAACATGTTTTTCCAGAACTGTAAATTTGAAAGTGCCCACGGGAATAATCAATGACTTTTCGAATCTGAAAATTGATGGTGAAGATGGAACAACCATTCTCAAGCACACCACTCACTTCCTCAAATTTTGCACGAAACACAATATTCACTATGAGGGTACTGCTTTCAAGTTGTTCGCTCTCACATTCAAAGTGCACGTGAAGGAATGGTGTTACACATTGTCGATCGCTTCGATTCACTCTTTCGAACATATTGTGAAGGATTTATACCACACCTTTGATAGTTATGATTATAAATTTGTTTTCAAGAAAATCATGCATTTGTGGAAAGCACATGATGAATCTCTTAATGATTTTCATGATCATTTTATTCATTTATGTTATGAATTTTCTGAAGATGATGTTGATTGGGATCTTATGAAAGATAAGTTTGAGTTTCTTGTTCATATTTCTATGAATCCAAAATAATATGAATCTTTCGAAAGTGTCCCAACATACCTCGGTTATGGAGCTCCTAAATCTATGATGAAGGAAGTTGTTGTTCTATGTAACTCTTCGATTTCTCCTCATCAAACAACTCCATTTACGCTGGTTGATGTGGGAGAAATTGAGAGTTCACATGTTGGTTTATCAGCAGCTTCTCCCACCCCACATACTCAAAAATTCAATGCAAGCTTGCCCTGTGAATTTGATGTTTACGATGATGTTTTGTCTCCTCATTCTCCATTTGTTGGTTCTTTTGGTCCTCCCGATTGTGAGTTGTTTGGTTCACCGATTTCGATCGTTTCTTCCGATGTTCATGAGGATAGAGTTCAGGATGGAGTTAGTGTTGACCAGCCAACTTGCGATCTCATTTACAATGATTGTATGTGGGATTTTATTTCTGAACAAGAATCTGTGTTGAAAGCTGATCTTTCTCCTTCCTCACCTCTCCCGCATTATCCTAACATCTACCACGATTATGTTTTGCATGTTGAATCCTCCCAAGAACTAGTTTTAGTTGATGCTAATTTAGAACATTCTTAGGACTTTTAGAGTGTTAATTTTCATCAGAATGTAGAGAGGGAAAATATTCTCTTCCTCATTCCTCCAATCCATCATCTTATCATTACGAAGAAAAAAAGAGCGAAATTTATTGTTTTCAATATCCTACCCTCTATGATTAATCAAATCATGAGGATGAACTTGTTTCTCACAAAAAAACTTCTGATCATGGTTATCATGATATTTTCATCGATTCATCTAGTCACGATTATGGTTTTTACGGTCGATTTTTATACGCCACTAGTTTTTGAAGATCTACCTTCCAATGTCTTGGAACTACTGCAGGCTATTGAGGCACTTCACCCACGCTAATGGTTATGTTAGGTTTCTTGCAACCTTGATGTTGGTTCCGATCATGATCAGGATAATACTTCATCTTCCGGAAATCCTCATCAATCTATTGCACCAATTGAAAATCAATCTAGTTCACAATCTTCACATCCTCCATCTGCTTTGCATGATCATATCGCTCAATATTTGGAGGATTAATACATGGTGAGCTCTATTGAAAAATGAAAGTTTTCTACTTTCTTTATGTTCGCCCAATTTGAAATTTTTAAAGAATGTTTATGCATGTTACTTGGTTGCGATGTGTGCAAACACCACAATGCATCCGCAAAATGCTTTGCATGTGATTTCTTGATATGCATGTGATCTACCTTTCTTTTTTGTTGTTATTTTTTAATATATTTCTTGATATGGATTCCCTCACCTATATAGGTCAGCCTATGTGTCGTTGGTTATACTATAACTTTAATTTTATGTAAACCTAACCTATTCTCGGTTAGTTTAGGAGTAGGGATAGTTTGTATGTTTTCTTTATTTTGTGTTGTTTTGATTACCTTCCACCCTGCTCTTTTCTTTCATTTTCATTGTAGGTTACTTTCCGCATAACACCTTGTTTGGTTTCCGAAGCAAGCATGGTGAAGTTCAAGAGGAAATTGTGCTACTGCCAATGCTTGGTTCTCTGTTTATTCCCTCTCTTTGCATGGATATAGCATCTTTTAGCCAATGATACTCTAATGGAAAAAATGTTCTTTATCAGAGAAAACCATATTGGAATTGTAATGCTTAATCTATAACTAGTACTACCTACTATAATCAGTTGTTACGTTTATTCAGTCTCTTTCCAACTAAGTCACGTAGAGTAAGGAGGGGAGGAAACTTTAACAAGTGAACTTTATTTCAGAGGTGTATAAATATCCTTCTCTGAAGGGACAAACTCTTCTTCTCTCAATAAGTTGGGATCCCTATTCCGCCCCATGAATTAATAAGTGTTATGAAGGTAAATCCTCTCTGTGGACAGAGACGATCCATGTAGCCCTAGAGTGGGTCTAGTAACAAAGAGACAAGCTAGATTGTAGGTTCCTAATTAATGAATGAAACAGACGAGGTAGATCCACCAACCTGGAGTCCAACACTGTTGTCATGGTTGTTGTAGTGGTGGCCTCTCGATTCCTGTCTTGGCGGGTCATGATCCTTCCGTAGCGATGATTGGATACCTGCATGAAGATCAACAAACAAGAGCAGCATACAAAACAAAAATCTCATTCATAACTACTAACCAGTCAAGGAGGGTTAAGAATATTGCATTAAATAAAATACATCAACGCAAGATGGGAACCAGACAATAGTCATGCATATGTATTAATAGAAGAAAGAGTTACAACCAGCCTTGACGTTGCAGCCTCCTTCAGCGGGGTTCAGTCGAAGCACGTCTCGCTGAATATCAAGGAATTCGGATGGGATAAAGACACAATCCTAAGCTCTCTCAATAAGGGTCTCTTACGTTCTATATTTTTCTAGCAAAGTGACTGGAAATCTCTTCAGCATTTCTGCAACAATATGTTCAGTTCAGCTAGCACATCGATGGAAGATGGCTATATTTATAGAGGGAGAGGAGGAGGTTGGGATCCCTACTATAGTGGAAGGGAGGCCTTATCCCTTGGGAGGTTTCCCAAAAAGGTGGAAACAAGAGGCCAAAGGAGGAAGGCCGTGGTTATTCAGTCCAACCACTCCCTATGACTCGCCCACGAAGTTGTTATGATGGAAAATTCACCTCTATTTTTTAAAAAAATTCCATAAACAGATTGGCGCGGGTAGCTAACTGAGACAGAGTGCTAACTGGCGCGGGGTTTAGTGTTAATCTTCCTCATCGGCGTGAGGATATAACGGGCTACCAATGCCAACGCAAAAATAAATGTTTCTGATGGTCTGTTCAGGAAATTGTCAACAGAAGGAATGTTGTGCTCATGGCAAGGGATGCAATGATGGTATTTGCAAGGCATGACAGTTTATTTTGGTCACAGAAATGATCCTCCAATGTTTGGGATGGGAATTACAGGGAAAATGACAAAATACTATGTAATAGATGCCCCCTAAAGCATGAGGTACGAGAGAGAGGAAGGGGTGAAATGCTTTACGAGAACACGTTCGAGCCAAACACAGTTGTTGGAAGACCTGCGATTACAAATACAACTGATATCTTTGATACATGAACATGTGGCATGGGCACAGCCATCCATAATAGAGTATATATATGAACTAAGATTCGAGGTATGGACACAGCCATCCAACAGTAAGGATCAACAAATAAAATCAGGTATGGTCGCAGCCATCCAATCAAAAGGGTCATGCAATAAGTCATGATGAACCATAATATCCCGCAACTTGGATCTTATCAGACAAAACCCAGGGTCTTTCTCTCCATCTCGACCCGAACAAGTACAAAATCAAGCATGTGAATATGTGAGTTGAAGTCGAACATGCAAGAAAATCACCTGATTACTAGCCAATGATGAAAGTTGTTAACAGGCACGAGAGAAACCACCAATGATGACAATGGCTCTCAAGGTACAACAGGTACAATCCATGGAATTTGAATAGTGATCTGGTGTCGAACACCCACATAATCACTCGATCGAAGGCCAATGATGTGGACCTGTCGTCGAATGCGAAGAACCTTCCATTGAGGCATGTAGGCTCCAAGGTACCGGTACAGAGTCTCTAGACCAACTTCCTGGATAATGAGTTGAAGTCGACAGGAAGTGACCCGATCGAAGGAGGGCCATAATTTTTCCCACATCATCGAAACGAGACAGAGGACTATGATGATAGTGAATGAGGACCAAACAGAGGATCAGAGGGAGGTTGAAAACTGCAGAGGCAAAATGCTCTTGAACATATCAGCGACACGACTCTAGATTTGGCAGTATTTGACATCAAGGGATCTAAGGTCATGGTGACGTGGCAAAGAGCAGATGAGAGGTCAAAACAAATTACCCAAAGTTCCCATGAAGGTAAAAATGACGAAATGAAATTTCCCCAACCCGACATGAATGCAAATGAGTGTCATGTTCAAGAGTGACATATTGCCAACATAACTAAAAAATGGTTCAATTTTCCCCCACCATTTCTAGCAAGTACCCCAATTATTTTTTGAAAAAAAGCTTGAAGGGGATAGCATATGCTTACGTTGTAAGTTTGTCCTTTGGACAAATCCAACCTAGTAAATTTTACGAGCCCTAGGAAGGAGGAAATCGAGTAAACGTCATGGTGACGAAGTCTGATGTCATCAGATTTTAACGAGTCTGACAAAGGGAGAACTCAACGTCTTTTCATGTTTAGAGAGTTTGAAAATAAGCGGAAAAGAAAACTCTAGCATGTCCCTTTTCGTAAATAGTCTCTCATATCTGAAAAGGTAGAAAACAATATCTAAAAGAACCTCTTAGTCGCGATAGGCTAAGGTATTCCTTTTTCGTGAATAATCTATACCAAATCGAAAAAGGGGTAAACGTGTACTGGGTAGATATCGTTTCGCAGCCATTTAATGAGTTCAAAATGACAAGAGTCTCGGCAATAATTTCAGTTTTAGAGAGTCAGAAAAGAGCTGAAAGATGACTCCTCTTAGAGGAACGAGTGGTATTACGGGTATCAATTGGTTCCGGTGATGGTGGAACTGCTCAGAACAAGTAAAGGTCAAGAGGCTCGCTAACAATACCACTCATTGCAGCGGTTCCTCAAGAATGGGTAAAAAAATCAAGTGAAGGCATATGATTTTCCAAGTAGATGGTGACGATGAAATGAGAAAACCAAGGCTCATCTGGAAAAACAGGCTGATAAAATGGCAATCACGAGAGGTAAAATAAGAATGGTTTCATTTTTACACAAGCTTGAAATCAAGAAACTCTGCTTGAGGTTGGTTTCATTTTTACACAAGCTTGAAACTTTGACAAACTATGCTTGAAACTGGATTCATTTTTACCCAAGCTTGAAATGAAAACAAACTATTCTTGAAAAATAGGGAAAAACGGGCATGCCCCCAGCATGGTGACTCAATTCCAGGTACATGCCCCCAAGCTTCAGTGCATTCACTAGAGCAGAATGCTATTTACTGATAGGTGGATGGAATGAAGGTTCAATTACGAGATCAAGAGAAATATTCGACTGGGATTTTACGAGATCTAATCAAAGGCTTGAATTGAAAAGGGATGTGTTTCATTGTTTTAATGATGTTGACACATTAAAAGAACTATCATCATGACCTAATTCATTTTTTAACGAGGTCGACATAGAATACGAACTATCCTCATGACATCTTGTTTCATTTTTTAGGGAGCTTGACACAAGGAAAGGAACTATGCTCTGGCAACAACTCATCATGTCGAATAAGAATTCATAGCTTCCAAGATTTTCTCATCTGATGGGAGAACAACATCTCAGAAATCAAGACCCAGTGCCCCCAGCACACAACACACAATGGCACTATCACTGAATGCAGGCATGGGACAGGTAGCCACATAATTAACCTACGGCGGGGAAGATACAACCGGCGGATAAAGATCCGGCAGAGATGATGGCGGGCCAGCTGGCATCTCAGGACCAAAGAATGAAAGCTCATCAATGGTCACGATCCGACCTTTGTGTGGAAAATAGATCACACGAAAGAGGGAAGAGACAAGTGCACCCATGGCATAAGCATAGTCACGCCCCAAGAGTAAATTAAAATCCAAGGGGCCTTGGACAACCATCACGTCTATATAGATTATTTTCCCTCCCAAAGTAATACGCAACTTTGGAAGGATCCCTAACGGTTGGCTGTTTCTTCTGTTAAAAGCCAACAAATTCTACGTAACAGGCACAATCTGTGGAGAACCAAAAGCTTTCCAAGTAGTCGAAGACAGAACACTAATGGACGCGCCTTCATATATAATTGTGCTAGGTACGACCATATCGAAGGCCTGTACCGTGATCTCAAAAGGCACATAAGAAGGAAGGCGGTATCCCACAAATCTGCTCCAATCAAAAGAAGCAACCAAACTACTTGGAGGGGGTACCATTGAACTGAGATGGTCATCCCCTGGTGTTACCGGAGCAAGAAGAGCATCGTACAGGACCTCCATCATGGGAGCAGGAGGACAAAATTCTTGAACTATAGGGATGAGAGAATGTTTCTCCAATTCCGAGGAATCTGAAGAAACAAGAAGAACGTGGGGGGGAGGGGTCCACTCTCGACGGAAAATAACTGATGAACTGTAGGCAGGATTAGGTCGACCGATTCCTCAACCAATGGTTGGTTGGGAACAGATTTGTGAATTTGAATTTTCGAGTGAATGGGATTGACCAAGGATGACTCTTGAACGATCTTTGAATCAACTGGCGGAGGACACAAAGAAAGTTTCTTCTAACCAACCGGAAGGCAGGGTGTAGAAACAGTAGGGTTCTTCAACACTTTCATGGCTTCATCCATGTACGGACAAATGTGAATGGGATGATGCCCTTCACACAACTTATATGGATTCGTGATCTTACTCTGTTTCTTATGAGTCTTATCACGGCTAGTCGAAGATGTGCCACCAATATGACTTCCAAAAGCCAAAGGCAATGGCAGATGGCCCTTGGACCATGCTTCAAGTACCTTGGGAATAACAGGGTAGTATCGAAGAAGATGGTTACCTTTGCACAACATGCAAGGGAATTTGACTTTCCATGGAAGGTTGGATGACTTATCAAGGGAAGGTTTGTTATGTGCAATATTCGTAGAGTTGGCCTCTCTCTTATCTGACTTCTTCTTCTCCTTAGCCACCGAGTTATTAGAATCCAGACTTTCACCAGGCGAAGTAGAAAAGGAGGACGAAGAAATAGGCGAAGAAGGGGAGAGGTCCACCTTAGAATCAACATGATGTTGTTCAGGTGGAGGGGATGGTTGTACAGTGGGCGGAACACTCGAGACAATAGAGGTCAAGAATAACCACACAGGAAAACCGACAATTAACCCAGGAAGGGACAATGTTGCCATATAAGAAGCACCAACATTACCAAAAGCAGGAAAAGGACCAGGATTTCCTTCAGAGGGGATTCCTTGGTTGGTAAACTCCGGAAAAGTTTCCATTGGGAAAAACCTTAAAACAAATTACTAAGGAAGATAACTTTAACCAGGAATACTTCGTGGGCAGTTAATTTTAAGACATTGAAAAAAAACTTTGTCGTTTCATATTTTAAGAGTCGAGAAACAGGAAAAAGGTGACTTTATCACTTTCAGGTTGAAACGAGCGTGAAAGGAAAATATCTCAGTGATATTATCTGATCCAGGTGGATATTGGTGGTCACCCACCTATTCCACTTCAGGCCCCACCATTGTCTCTTTCAGTTTTTCAGTTTCGGCACAACTTACTATTTTTAGTAGTTTTTCGGGTCCTGAACTTCTGGAGTCGTTTTGAGGCCCTAAACGACATTTTTTGGGAAAACCAGGAGCAACATGGGTAAGGTTTCTCACTCAAAATTTGTATTCCTTGGATAGATCTTTCTAACGAGGCATGGTTCGCGTCAAAAGGAGATCGTATGCCAAAGTTACATCCCCGGGTAGTTGAAACACCAATTTACCCAAACGGGGCCCATAATTTTGGTGCTTCATCTCCTAGGGTTAGGGTTTTGGATGTTTAGGGTTTTCCATTGTTTCTAAATAATAAATAGGCCCTCGAGCTTCATTTTAACTCAGTTCATAGGCCTGTAGCCACCACATCTCTTCTCAGAGATAGCTACCAGCGCCCTAGCTAGTTTATTTCCATTATGTCTGTAAATGAAGTGTTATTTCCGCTGCATCTTTGTATTTATGGTTATATGTTTAATCTATTGCGTTCCTGCATAAATTCGGATCAGTGGTATCAGAGGGGTCTGCTTTTTCTCGATCCTTCTTTGCATGTCCCCAACGAGGTTGGGGTATAAGGAGTTAGGGCTCGATCTAGTGGAACCTTTGCAAGATCAGCCTCACAAACCCTGACGGATGCCCATGGGGGACAAAAAGAAAGATGAGGGAGTAGGAGATCCTATCAAAATATTGCTCAAGGAGGCCCTCAAAAAAAAAAGGAACGCGATGATGGATAACTTTTCCATCATCCTTCAACGGCTGCCCACCGGCGGCACATTTGCATCTAGCAGCCACTCTGGAGGTGCGACTCCCTTTAAGGTACAAGTAAATTTTGACATTCCCATATTTGAGGGTCAAATAGATGCAGATGTCGTAGATAGATGGTTGAATCTATTAGAAGGATATTTCTCAGTTCATGACTTTTCTGACCAGGAGAAGATTATTTTTGCACTCCTCAAAGCTAACCCCTATGTCAAGGACTGGTGGGAAACCTACTATGAGAAAAAGGACGAGACAGAACCCTCTCTGTTCTCGGTCGTACCCACTTGAATTATTTTCGAGATGCCATCAAGGAACAATACTATCCCTTGGGGAGTTATGAGGACAAGTACATACAATGGACCACGCTACGACAACAAAGGGATCAAGATGTGCATGAGCTAATGAATCTGTTCCATACCCTGCGCACAAAGTTGGGTATCAAAGATTCAGAGAAACATCTGGTGCTAAAGTATCGTAGTTGTTTGCACAGATACATTCAAGAGGAAATGGAGTTCCTCGACATCTCCTCGCTTGGTACGAAATACCGGTATGCTACCAAGATTGAGCAGAAATTAAAACAGAAGAAGCGAGACTTTGGATCTGCGAATCAAAAGCAAGGGAAAGGTGCTCCCAAACTGCAGAACAAAGGACAGATCCAAGGCATGGCAGCTGAAGACAACCTGTCAAAGCCACAACTAAAAAACAACACCGCAAAGACAAAGAAGGACACGAGAAGGTGGTGTGAGTTCCATAAGAGCTCCACTCACAACACAAGTGAGTGTCGAGCCAAGAAGTCGCTGGTGGTCGAGATGAGGGCTTTTGAGTCAGATGCATGCTCCAATTCTAAATCAGAACCTGACAATGGGAATGAAAAAGGGAAACAGATTATTGATGCGGAGCCCAACGCCATTGTTGCCACTACGAAGATCCAGAAGGAGGAACTGGAAGACCCAGAGGAAGAGGAATGTCTCTTCCACTCCCATATGTGGGTAAAGGGCTCCCCAGTACAGTTCATTGTCGACAATGGGAGCCAAAAGAACCTCGTTTCAGTGGAAGCCGTGAAGTGGTTGGGCTCGCCGACCACAGCTCATCCACATTCGTACACCATCGGGTGGCTTCACCAAGGACGATATCTCTGCGTTAGCCAGCAGTGCCGCCTCCCCTATAGCATCAAGCCCTTCACGGATGAGGTATTATGTGACATTTCTCCTATTGATGTTTCTGATGTATTATTAGGACAACCATACTTGTGGAAGCGTCATGCTTTGTATGAGTCTTAGCGTCACGCTATTATTGTTACTTTGGGAAATAAGTTGTACAGGATACCAGAGGTACCACCTCCTGCAGCTATCTCTTTGGTTACTGCAAAACAATGCAGTAAGCTCATTTCCAAAACCAGGAAATTCGTTTTCCTGATGATCCGCCCCTAGGGAAAGAAGAAGACTGTGGCCACGACCTCTAGACAAGGCTCCTCTGCATGACAACAACAAATGGACAAGGTTGTGGAGGAGTACGGGGACATCTTCACCTCACCCACAGGGTTTCCTCTACACTGTCAGGTCAAGCACCCGATTGATCTACCCCCAGGTGCACCACTACCCAATGGACCGATCTATCGGCGCTCTGTTCTGGAGAATGATGAAATCAAGAGGTAGGTTTAGGAGCTGCTGCAGAAAGGTCACATCCGACCAAGTTCACCGCCCTATGGGAGCTCGATCGTGTTGGTGTAGAAGAAGGATGGGACGTGGAGACTCTGTATTGACTATTGGACGCTGAACAAGATCACTGTCCAGAATAGGTACCCGATCCCATGGATTGATGACCTTCTGGACCAACTCAAAGGGGAAACATATTTCAGCAAGATCGACTTGAAGTCTAGGTATCACCAGGTACCAATCGAACCTTCTGATGTGTGGAAGACTGCCTTCAAAGCCAAGGAAGGCCTTTTCGAATGGCTGGTCATGCCTTTTGGGTTGACGAATGCTCCCGCAACCTTCATGAGGTTGATGGATGACATCTTGCGGCCATTCACCAACTCATTTGTAGTGGTGTACTTGGATGACATTCTGATCTTCAGCCAGACTTGGGAAGAGCACCTTCACCACATCTGACAAGTCCTCCAAACACTGTGGCAACACAAGTTGTGTGCCAATTTGGAGAAGTGCACTTTTAGCATGACCCAGGTTCAATATCTAGGATACATTATTGATGAAAGAGGGGTGCATGTGGATCCAGCCAAGATCCAAGTCATTCGGGATTGGCCAGCCCCAACCACTATAACAGAGCTTCGCAACTTTCTGGGTCTTGCTAATTTCTACCGGAGGTTCGTGTTGGGATTCTCTCATAATGGCCCTTGGAGCCCAAGTCACTAAGGAGGAGGAGCGTAAAATCTTTGCCTTTAATCTAAGGCGTTCACAGAATTGAAAAATCGCCTTTGTTTTGCCCCTGTTCTCACATTACCAGATTTGCAACAACCATTTGAGATCGAGACAGATGCCTCTGACTATGCTATTGGGGCAGTTCTTACTCAACAGGGGCAGCCAGTGGCATATCACAGTGAGACATTGTCTGACACAGTTCGCAAGTATCCCACTTATGACAAAGAAATGTATTCCATTGTGCAAGCTTGTCGACAATCGAAGCATTACATTTTGGGGAAGGAAACAATCATCCACACAGACCACCGGCCACTATAGTTCATAAAGACACAAGGGAAGTTGCAGAATGATCGCCATAAAAAGTGGTCCAAATATCTGCAACAGTTTCATTTGAACATCAAGTACAAGAAGGGTAGCACCAATAATGTTGCAAACTGCCTCAGCCGACCATTGATCGTGGCGTTTACCACCATTCTCAACTCTTGTGGGCAAGAGACTTCGGATTGGCCGCTTCTCTACGAGAGTGACCCAGAATTCGGCCACACATACATGGCACTCTTGGGGGGTACGCAAGTTCCAAATTTTCACCTCCAAGATGCACTTTTATGTCACCTAGGACACCATTGTGTTCCTTCAAGCGAGCGTGCCAAGATGATATGGGAAGCACACTACAGTCAAGTCGCTGGTCATTTCGGGGTTGAGAAAATAGTAGAAGTACTGCAGAAGTATTTCTATTGGCTGAACCTTTGAAAGGATGTCGGGAAGCACATCAGATCCTGCACTGCTTGTGCCATTGCCAAACCGGCCATCAAGAAGCAAGGCCTATATACTCCGCTACCTACCCCTAGTCGACCTTGGGAATCCATCTCCATGGATTACATGTCGGGACTACCTTCTACTAAGCATGGAAATGACTTGTTTTCGTGGTCGTCGATAGATTCTCGAAGATGGCCATTATGGCGGCCTGCAAGAAGAATATCACAGCATAAGCCACTGCTAAACTCTTCTTTAAATGAGTGTGGGTGCACTTTGGGATCCCGCAGTCTATCATATCAGATTGGGATAGCAGGTTCCTCAGCACATTTTGGTCCAGCCTGTGGTCAATGCTGGACACCAAGCTCACCAAGTCCACAACTTTCCATCCCCAAACAGATGGCCAGACAGAGGTCGTCAATAGAATTATTGTACACATTCTGCACATGTACAATTCAAATCATCCCCACACATGGGACGAGAGCCTCCCCTATGTACAACATAGTTAAAACTGGGCTCTCCACAGCTCAATCGGCCACAACCCCTTTCAGGTGGGCTTGGGATTCCAGCCACTATGTCCCATTGACGTAGCCATGCCATTTGCGGCTACTCAGGCCAATTCGGCTCATGTCCAGTCTGAATTTGACAAAGCAAATAGCTTCATCGAATGCATTCATCACATCTGCCAACAGGTTCATGACATATTTGACAGATCCAATGCTAAGTACAAGCAACGCCATGATCAACATCGGGTGCCACACAACTTCCAGGTGAGCGACAAAGTGTGGCTACATTTGCAGAAGGAGCGCCTCACTGGACCCCACCGCAAGCTTTTCCCGCTCCGATACGAGCCGTACACCATCACCAAGGCTATAGGGAATAATGCCTTCAAGCTCAGTATTCCACCATTCCTCAGTCTACACCTAGTATTCAATGTGGTCTGCCTTCGTCCTAATTACTTCCCACCTCTACTGGACACCTCTGACATTGCAGAACAACTCACACCAATAGAGTTAAACCCAGAATGCATGGAACAGGCCACCATAGATTGTATCATGGACATTCATATCAATACCACTCGCCAACAGAAGATCCAACTGTATCGGGTTGTCAAAGCTGGCCAACTCCTGCACCAAGGAAAGTAGTTCACCAGGGACAAAGTTCAGCAGAAGTTTCCTCATCTCATGGAGGAACTTAACGCAATGGGGACCATTGTTTCCTAAGGGGGGAGGAATGATCCAGGTGGATATTGGTGGTCACCCGCCTATTCCACTTGGGACCCCACCATTGTCTCTTTCAATTTTTCAGTTTCGGCACAACTTACTATTTTTAGCATTTTTTCGGGTCCTGAACTTCTAGAGCCGTTTTAAGGCCCTAAATGACATTTTTTGGGAAAACTGGGAGCAACATGGGTCTATGGATTGATTTTTCTCACTCAAAATTTGTAGTCCTCGGATAGATATTTCTAACAAGGTATGGTTCGCATCAAACGAAGATCGCATGCCAAAGTTACATCCCCGGGAAGTTGAAACACCAATTTACCCAAATGGGGCCCATAGTTTTGGCGCTTCATCTCCTCGGGTTAGGGTTTTGGATGTTTATGGTTTTCCATTGTTTCTAAATAATAAATAGGCCCTCGAGCCTCATTTTAACTCAGTTTAGAGGCTTGTAGCCGCCACATCTCTTCTCAGAGATAGCTACCAGCGCCCTAGCTAGTTTATTTCCATTATGTCTATAAGAAAATTTCAGTTCTTTGATATTAATGAAATGAAGTGTTATTTCCACTGCATCTTTGTATTTATGGTTATATGTTTATTCTATTGCGTTCCTGCATAAATCCGCATCATTTTCACTTTTTAGAGAGTCACGAAAAGACCAAAATGACTACTCAGGTAATCTAAGCAAGAGGGTGTACCAAGTTTCCGTGAACTTCCATATACACCTTGGTGATAAAATGAAAGAGAAATGACCAAGGACTTAACGTACGTGCGGGTAGTCTCTCCGAACGCTGCGTTCGGTGTATCACGATTACAGGGTGGCAGACTCGGCTTCCTATGGATAAAGGATTTGAACCTATAGGGGTCTCCCTTTATATACTTGATGGTACAGGGAGCACAAGTCCATACTAGCACTGTCTAAAGCCAGAAGGCGAACGACAGCTACTAGGTTTAAAGACGCCGAAACACGTCTCTAGCCTAGACCAATAAAATGTTCATGTTATGTTCCAATGTTTCCTTAGGTTAATTGAATTGATTTTATAGTTGATCTTGAATTAGTGTTTCAATTTCAAGGCCTTACCGAATTTTGATCTCAAATTTCCTAAATACAAAATATATGCAAATGAACACCATTTTCCATTCAATGAATGTTAATTAAGAGAAGGATAGTTATCTTTCAAACAATAGCAATCAATGAAATCACACAAATAAATCCGCTAATGCATCTAATACAATCAAGCGAAAAACAAAAAACTCTTTCCAAGTTATCAGGCACTAGTTATACAAAATAACTTCTCCTTTTTCATGCAAACGAAAGAATGCAATTTTTTTATTTTTTCAATGAAATGAAGCACACAATGCACTAACTACACGAAAAAAAAAAAAAACAAACACTAGTTCAAGGATTGTGAATGTAAAGAGCTAAACCGAATGATTCGATGAAAGCAACACAAACACAAAAATTCACTCAAACCAATGATGCACTCCTCCAAAGAAAGAGAAAGCTTTTGAAATGATCCAAACGAGCAATGTGATCTATGCTCGAAGCGATGAGAAGAAGAATCAAACGAAACTCGAAATGATCATTCAATCAAACAAACGTTCAAAGGATCAATAAAGACTTCAACGCAATTGATAAAAGGATGAGACTGACAAGAATCAAAAGACTTGACCTCCAATCAGAAGGCTCAGTGAGCTAAGACACTCAGAAAACCTAAGGCCATAAACTGCACCGATAAGAAAATGAACGAAGAACTAAGAAGAGCAAGCCTACGACAGTCGAAACAATCCCAAGAAAGCAATTGCAAATCAGAAAACCAACCCAGAGTCAAGCACAACTAACCAAAAACTCAAAAGGGAAGTCAAACCAAACCCTACAAGATTTGGCATGACTGTAAGGTGGTAATCCATGCCAAACAGGGGTTGGCGCTACTGCAACACAAGCAACATGCCCCAATCGGCGTGACTGTTCAATCAAAAAGCGCGCCAAGCCATATATCTATGGGAGAATGGTAAAACCAATGAACAGAGGTCAATATTGACACTCTGGAGATGAACAAAAGGACTCTAAACAATCAAACAAGCCAGAAAAGACAGACAATCAAGCAAACAGCCGAAGTCGACTTGACAAGGGAAAAATGACAAACTCACACTGATCCCCAGTGGAGTCACCAATTTGTTATGAAGGTAAATCCTCTCTGCGGACAAAGAGGATCCCTCTAGCCCTAGAGTGGGTCTAGTAACAAAGAGACAAGCTAGAGTGTAGGTTCCTAATTAATGAATGAAACAGACGAGGTAGATCCATCTACCTGGAGTCCAACACTGTTGTCGTGGCCGTTGTAGTGGTGTCCTCTCGATTCCTATCTTGGCGGGTCACGATCCTTCCGCAACAATGCTTGGATACCTGCACAAAGATCAACAAACAAGAGTAGCATATGAAACAACAATCTCATTCATAACTACTAACCAGTCAAGGAGGGTTAAGCATATTGCATTTAATAAAATACATCAACGCAAGATGGGAACCAGACAATATTCATGCAAATGTATTAATAGAAGAAAGAGTTACAACCAAGACTTGACGCCATAGCCTCCTTCTGCGGGGTTCAATCGAAGCGTGTCTCGCTGAATGTCAGGGAATTTGGACAGGATAAAGACACAAGCCTAAGCTCTCTCAATAAGGGTCTCTTCCATTCTATCTTTTTCTAGCAAAGTGAATGGAAATCTCTTTAGCGTTTCTGCAACAATATGTTCAGTTCAGCTAGCACATCAATGGAAGATGGTTATATTCATAGAGGGAGAGGAGGAGGTTGGGATCCCTACTATAGTGGAAGTGAGGCCTTATCCCTTGGGAGGTTTCCCCAAAAGGTGGAACCAAGAGGCCAAAGGAGGAAGGTCATGGTTATTCAGTCGAACCACTCCCTATGACTCGCCCTTGAAGTTGTTATGATGGAAACTTCGCCTCTATTTTTTTTTTAAAATCCATAAACAGATTGGCGCGGGTAGCTAACTAAGATAGAGCACCAGCTAGCGTGGGGTTCAGTGTTAATATTCCTAATCGGCGCGAGGGTATAACGGGCTAGCAGCGCCAAGGAATAAACAGATTTTTCTGATGGTATGTTCAGGAAATTGTCAATAGATGGAATGTTGTGCTCATGGCAAGGGATGCAATGATAGTATTTACAAGGCATGACACTTTATTTTGGTCACAGAAATGAGCCTCCAATGTTTGGGATGGGGATTGTAGGGACAATGACAAAATTTTGTGTAACAATAAGTTCCTATGCATAGTTCTAGGAACAAAGTAAAAAAATGAAAAAAATAAAAGAAAGGGTGAAAGAAGAGAAAGGCTAATTGCACGAGGAGGTGAAGCAAAAAAATTAGTCAGGGTACTGACTAGGCTCGCTGGCAGTGGAGAAATGTTTTTATTCCTAAAGTAACTCCACTAGGGTACTATCCAGGCATGCTGACAGCAGAGTAACACCAGAGATGAAAACTAAGACTTTGACAATCATGTTTCATGTTTATATCTATATACTCCCCATCCCCAATTGAAACATATGAGTTTGACTTGCCTTTGTTAATTTTTCGTCGATGAATAGAATGGTAAGGACTATATCTTAAATTAAGCTACGTAAAAAAGCTATGTTGATAAAATGAACTGAAAAATGCTTCCTAAAGAGTTAGCTTGCTTTACATGAGTTAATATCCATACAGAGAGCTGGAGTTCTACCAGTGTGTCGCCAAGTGTGTAGCTACTACAACCACCCTCCAAATATTTTCCCATTTTTTGATTTTGGAGTTTTCCCTTCTATCCACAGGAGACTATATTTTACTATTGTCAAGTATTCATACTATGATCAAGACTTATCTCTTTATGTTGTGCTTTTGATGAGTTAATTTTGGCTTGATATCTTTTAGACATAAGTTATCTCTTGACTTGACTTTGTAGCATTGTCGGTCTTCCCTCCAGAAAATGCACAATCTTGGAAGGCAGGCTAGCCTTGAGAATATGAATTTATCAATCCAGACAGCTAGGTCATCCTTGAGCATAGGAACTGCGCAATTCTGAGAGACAACCTAGCCTTAATCTCAGAAACTACGCAAAGCTTTCCTTGAGCTTAGAAACTGTGTAATTCACTAAGTCAAGAAGCTACCCAGTGGTTGGGAACTGTACAATCCTTCCTGGCAGTGTGAATTTCCTATTTCCTAAAAAATAAAAAATAAACAAAAAGTAATTTGTAGAAAATAGGGAGTGGATAATTAATTTCCCGAAGGATGACACAAGTTGTTATTTTTGGACTTTCGCCAAGTTTTGCTTTTTCCTTGATTTTTAGACATGCCCGTAGTAAACCCTAATCAACCTATATCTATATAATGGGAACCCCTAGAGCTCATTTTTACATTCAATCTTGGAGATCTAGCCTTCCCAAGGAAATCAAGGAGCCTTCAATGGAGTTTGCAACGCTTTTCTGGGTGAGTTTTTCTTTTGTTGTCTTTTGTCAATTTTTATCGTTTTTCTTCTGTGAGTGTTGTTTTTATCATTTCTCTTCATGGTTGCTAGCAGTTTAACTTATATTTACTTGTACAAGTGTTGGTTCAGTATGTCGCTTATCTTTTACAAGTGTCACATTAGTTTCAGTGAATCTCCATGTATGTTTGTTTCTTCTTTTGCATGTTGATCTTCTGCACTTGATTTTCTCTAATATATCTAGCCTTAGTCAGATATGCACTCTAAATTTCACCATCACTCAGATCTGCTAGTTTCCCATACTCTTTCTGGGTAAATCTACCCTTCCCTTGGCTAGCAGCTGCCTTGTCTAGTTGGGCATTGCACAAGCCCAAGGCTCAAGCTACCTGCTTGGCATCTGAGATTGCACAATGTGAAGTACCTAGTTGTCCCAAATACGTATTGTGCAATTCCAGGGCTCAAGCTTGACCCCTTGGCCACTGATACTGTGCAATGAAAATTCTCTCCCTCACTCTGCCCTCAAGTTGCTCCCCTAACTGCTGAGATTGCGTAATGCATAGTTCATGCAGCCAGCCCCCCTCCCTTTACCTCAATAATTGTGCAATATTTCCCTTCAATCATGTAGTTGTTATTTGATCTTTCTTTGTGAGTCATTTTCCTGAAGCTAATTCATTTTTCCATGAGTGTATTTTCCTCCTACAGGTATTGCAGTTGTTGAGCACTTATCTTCATCAGTCATTTTCATCATGGCACCAAAGAGATCTGCTTCAAAGGATACCACTGAAAGCAACACTGGGGAGACAATTAAGAGTACTCCAATGAACTTATCGGTTTTCCCAGATACTCAATTTTCCATAGAAAAAGGGTCAGATTTCACATGGAACAAAGTAAATGAAGTTTTCTTAGCAAGAAGATTCAAAGCAGATCTTGAAGACCTGCAGGTGTATATCAATGTCCAAAAGTCAGAGTTACACAAGGTTTCATGTAGGTATCCGAATTTTCAATGTGCAGATGTTTTCATTGTAAAAATTATATACAAGATGCATGTATATATCCATATTCTCCTGATCTAACAATATTTATCTTCAATTGTGGAAATTTAAAATTCAATTACAAACACATGAAGAAATAAAAACAATTGCACATAACACAGTTGTTTAATGGGAAGCCTGAAGCTAAAAACCCCAACTATCATATATTATGTTTCATGGAGATCATGTAACAATCTCATAAAAATCTTAGTACATCAAGCTCTCAGTACAATCAATAATCATTACACACTGTCATGCAGAAATTTTCATCTCCATGCACCAATTTCTTGCCTCCTGACAGCCTACCTCCACTGCGTAATCCCTGCTGAAGAATACCCTTGAATGAATTCAAATTGGCCTTGCCTTGACTGCGCAATCCTCATTGGAAACTCCAATGTGTGTGTGGTGCAATTAATGCATCACTATAGTCACAACGGATAGTCCATCTTGCCATTTCACCTACCTCTCCACTGGTTCTCCACTGGAACTGACATGCACTATAGTTAATTGTTGTATTTGTTCAGTTGATTAATGAGTTATTATTTGTGAATTAATTAACTAATTAATTCACTCCACTCTCACTAGTGTATCATTCAGTTAGACTAGATACAACTAGGTCAACTGACTTTAACTCCATTAACTGAGTTAAACTGAAGCAAAACTCCATGAACTACTCTTCCAACTCTGTCATAACTTTGCCACTTCAGTTCTAACTGAGTCCTCCATGCATGAACCAGCAGTAAACCTTAGGAATTGCGTAATTCCTTCAGCCCACTGATTTGACAAATATGTATACTGAAATTAAGTCCTCCAAGAGAATAAGTTGATATTTAGAGTCTGAATATTATTAAGAGCTAATAATAATCGACACTTTTATTTTTAGGTCGACGATCTATAAATAGACTTCGCCCAATATTCTAAAAATATAATTTCATCTATTTTTCCAACTTGACCAACCATCCACAAATAGCATCCTGCAACTTCTGAAATATGATCACCATGTCTAAAAATAGACATAGTCTAAAAATAGAATTACACCTAAAAATAGCATGCGGGCCCACTTAGTGAAGGTGACTAATTTTCACTAAGCTTCATCATCTTGTTGAATCTCGACACTCCCTCTCAACAATATAGGGATTATCCTTCACCCCGATCCTGCCTCTATGGTATTCGAATTTTCTCCTGGTAAGCGCCTTTGTCAAAATATCTGCATCTTGATCTTCCGTAGGAATGTACTGAAGCAACATGATCTTCCGCTGCACACAATATCTGATATGATGATACCAGATATCAATATGTTTAGATCTATCATGAAACACAGGATTAATTGAGAGTTTAATGCAACTCTAATTATCATAATGTATCACTGTAGGATCTAAATGTGAACCGAACAAACCAACCAGGATCTTCCTCATCCAGATAGCTCACATGCAGCTTGAATTGCTGCCATGTATTTTGCTTCCGCTAAACTGAGTCCCACGGATATTTGTTTCCTGTTGTACCAAGAAACTGTTGTAGATCCGATACTGAAAACCCCTCTTGATGTGCTCTTTTTGTCTGTTGGGCTGCCTACCCAATCTTGGAAGAGGAGTATCAATAGGCTTGTAGCCTTGCATGTGAAACTTCTCCAGTATCTCCCAGGCATACTTTCCTTGAGACACAAACAGTTCACCTTCACGCTGCCATATTTCCAATCCAAGGAAATAATGAAGGAGGCCCAAATCCTTCATCTCAAACTCCTTTGCAAGATCTTCCTTGCATGAGTGTATCAACTGCTCATCACCCGTTAGTATTAAATCATCAACATAAAGAACAATGATTAAAATCTTACCCTCCACCACAATTCGGTATAGGTTTTCATCCGCCTCACTCTTGGTGAAGCCAAGTCGAGTGAAATAGTTGTTGATCTGTGTGTACAAAGCACGAGGTGCTTGTTTCAGCCCATACAACGCTCTTTTGAGCCTGCACACATGCGACTCGCTGCTGAAGATCTCAAATCCTTCAGGATACTCAATGTACACCTTTTCCTCAATGATCCCATTAAGGAACGCAGTCTTCACATCCATCTGATGAATGTGCCAACCCATCTACGCTAAGAGAGCAAGGATGGTCCTTATGGAAGAATACTGTGCGACATGTGCAAAGGTTTCTTCATAATCAATCCCCTCGATTTGTGAGAAGCCCTGGGCAAAAAATCTTGCCTTATACTTCTCGATGCTCCCATCAGCAGCTTGCTTTGCCTTGTAGATCCATCTTGATCCTACAACTGATTTTCCCACTGGCCTTGGAACAATCTCCCAAGCACTGTTTCTGACAATGGAGTCATACTCCTCCACCATGGCATATACCCATGTGGGCTCTTGCACTTCTTCTTCAAAATAATATGGCTCTGTCACGATACACTTGCTCATAAGAGCCATGTATCTAGTAAATCAGTTAGGTGATTGTCTCTGTCTGCGCTGTGATGTAGGGACTCCTACATTCTGTGCCGCATCAAGCTTCAGTCTCTCAGCTTCTGTGGTACTCTTTCTGCCTTGTCTGATGTTTGGTTCTGCATGAGTGGACTCCTCCACTCCATGAATCTCCTCCCATGGCTGATCCACATCTAGAGGTTCATCTTTGGGAACAAGAAGTTCCTCCTCTGCATGCAAGTGTAGCTCCCTCTCAAGCGAAAACTTCATGGCTTTCACCTCATTGAATTTTATATCCCGTTGCACCACAGTCATTCGACTATTTGGAAAATACACACGATAATTATGAGGTGTTTCTGTGTAACCCAAAAATATCCCAACTTCTGCAGTCGACTCCAGCTTCTTCCTGGCGTCCTTTGTCACATGAATGTAAACAGATGAGCCAAAAATCTTCAAATGAGAAATATCAGGCTTCTTACCAGTAAATGCTTCTTCAGGTGTACTCATGCCAAGTACTCTATGAGGAAAACGGTTTTGCACATAAACTGCAGTGTTGCATGCTTCTGCCACAAGTGCATCGGTAGGCCCTGGTCATGCAACATAGCTCATGCAGCACCCACAATCGTTCAGTTCTTCCTCTCCGCAACCCCATTCTGTTGTGGGTTATGAGGCGCTATGAGTTCTCTTCGAATTCCTTCTTTTCTATAGAAGTCTTTGAATTCGCCCGAGATATATTCACCACCATTATCGCTCCGTAGAGCTTTCACTTGCTTCCCTGACTCCTTCTCCACCAATTCTTTAAACTCACAGAACTTTGAGAATGTTTCACTCTTCTTCTGCATGAAGAAGATCCAACATCTACGAGAATATTCATCAACAAATATAACATAATACCTGTGTTTTTTTGTTGAAGCAACCGAGAAAAGTCCACACACGTCTGTGTGAATTCTCTCAAGGATCACCGAAGCACAGTTCTCCTTCTCATGAAAGGTGGTCTTCATAAACTTACCCATAGTACATCCCTTGCATTGATCTGATTGCGTAAGAGTACCCTTGGGAAGTCTAGTAGAAATCTACTGCAAAATCTTCAAAGCGCCATGGTGAAGATGGCCCAATCTCCTGTGCCATAATTCTCCCTCATCCTGGCACACCACTTCTTATGCTTTTCTCATCATTGCAGCGCAGCCTTCTACCTCTAGCTTGTAGAGATTTTTAACATGAATCCCTATCCTCTTGGTTTGACTCGTTGTTTTATGTCGCAGGAAAGCTTTTCCCTCACTGAAAACAACATCATAACCTCTGTCTTCCAAGATTGTGACTGAGACCAAGTTCTTCTTCAGACCTGGAACATGCATAACATATTTCAACAGAAATGGATTACCTGACTCCCTCTCAAAGGTAATGGTCCCAATGTCAGTTGCACTGTATCGACCATTGTCGCCCATCTCTATATGCATTTGGAGATCCTTCTCCTCCAAGTCACTAAACAATTCCTTGTCTCCCATCATATGGAAAGACGGATCACTATCAAGATACAACACTGATCCCATTAAGCTTGAAACCAAGCATGCGATAAAAGAGAAATAAAGTTCAAATTGTGAGGCTAAGGCCTCTCCAATAGCCTTCTTGTTCTTCTTCTTCTTTGGGCAGTTAGTGGCGAAATGCCCATGTTCGTGACAATGAAAACACTTCACCTTGGACAAATCCTTCTTCTTGCCTTTAGCCTCGGATTTTGAAGGGAATTTCTTCCCCTTCCCTTTCCTTGCTTTGGCAGCCAAAGAGAAATTCTCTTCATCTTCATTCTTCGATGAAAAACCATCCTTGATACTTCGCCTTATCTCCTCCTGCACAAGATCTGACCAAAGTCGCTCCCAACCCGGCAGTTTCTCCCGTCCATTGACAGAGTCTTCGTAGCTATGCCAACTCTTTGGAAGCCCAAGGAGAGCCAAGCTCACCAAGTCTTCATCATCAACAGTAATCCCCACACTTTCCAGTTCATCCCTACAGTGGAAAAACTTCGTGAGATATTTTGGAATACTGTCACCCTTCTCCATTTTATTTTATTTTCTGAGCTTATCTTTTAGCACCAACTTCCTCTAGTCGCTGATGCTTTCGAACAAATCTATCAAATCCTTCCACATTGAAAATGGAGTGGCTTTCCCATGAAGGCTGGACACAATATGGTCCTTCACACCTTCCAACATAATTCTTCTTGTCTTTGCTACCTTCTTTTTCCATGCATCAAGTAATGAAGCATCGCTAGATCCCGGCTTAGGAACATCGCTATCAATGAACTCCTTCAGTCCATTATCTTCCAGCACCGCCTCCATCCTATCCTTACAGGCTATGTAATCCGAGCTCCCATCAAGGGCATACTCCAATCGCAACCCATTGAAAGACATTTCAATGTATACTCAACTGTCGCACCAAGAAATTTCTGCAGCAAATTCGAATTGTCCACCATCACAAACTAGCAATTCTTCACAATTTCAATCTTTAAGAATTAAAACTGCTCTGATACCATGTAGAAATTATATACAAGATGCATGTATATATCCAGATTCTCCTGATCTAACAATATTTATCTTCTTTCTAAATAAAGAATCCTTCCACTGTTAATCTTTTGCGGAAATTTAAAATTCAATTGCAAACACATGAAGCAATAAAAACAATCGCACATAACACAGTTGTTTAACGGGAAATCCTGAAGCTAAAAACCCCAACTATCATATATTATGTATCATGGAGATCATGTAACAATCTCATACAAATCTTAGTACATCAAGCTCTCAGTACAATCAACAATCATTACACACTATCATGCAGAAATTTTCATCTCCATGCACCAATTTCTTGCCTCCTGACAGCCTGCCTCCACTGCGCAATCCCTGTTGAAGAAGACCCCTGAATGAATTCGAATTGTCCTTGCCTTTAATACGCAATCCTCATTGTCAACTCCAATGTGTGTGTGGTGCAATAAATGCATCACTATAGTCACAATGGATAGTCCATCTTTCCCTTTCACCTACCTCTCCACTGGTTCTCCACTGGAACTGACATGCACTATAGTTAACTGTTGTATTTGTTCAGTTGATTAATGAGTTATTATTTGTGAATTAATTAAATTATTAATTCACTCCACTCTAACTAGTGTATCATTCAGTTAGACTAGATACAACTAGCTCAACTGAGTTTAACTCCATTAACTGTGTTAAACTGAATAACAACTCCATGAACTACTCTTCCAACTCTGTCATAACTTTGCCACTTCAATTCTAACTGAGTCCTCCATGCATGAACCACCATTAAACCCTAGGAATTGCGTAATTCCTTCAAAAAAACCCCACCGATTTGAAAAAAAAAATCAGATAATCGAAATTAAGTGCTCCAAGAGAATAAGTTGATATTTAGAGTCTGATTATTATTAAGAGCTAATAATAATCGACACTTCTATTTTTAGATCGACGATCTATAAATAGACTTCGCCCAATATTCTAAAAATATAATTTCATCTATTTTTCCAACTTGACCAACCATCCACAAATAGCATCCTGCAACTTCTGAAATATGATCACCATGTCTAAAAATGGACATAATCTAAAAATAGACTTACACCTAAAAATAGCCTACGGGCCCACTTAGTGAAGGTGACTAATTTTCACTAAGATTCGTCATCTTGTTGAATCTCAACATTCATATGGATAATTTCGCATATAGATTCCAATACTATGACTCTGAAAAATTCCATCTAACAAAGGTTTGCTTCTTTTCTGGCACCAGATTATCATCTCATGTACCATTTACCGGAGTCAAAATCGTTCATGGATTCTTACTTCGATGCCACCACCAGCTACTTGAGCACAAAGGACATTGTCAAAAGCTAGGTGAGAGATCTAGAAAAGTTCCTTCAGACACCCACCAACACCTACAAGAAAAAATATCTCAATAGGGTCTATCAACTCTTGATAGTTATATGTTGCAGAATATATGGTCAGCAAAGTACTTGGACCTTTCTTGAAGGGTGGGTCTCTCTCTATGTGAGGAGACCTCTCTAATTTTTATTTGTTGGAGACCAATGGGGAATACGAGCTATTTGAAAATATGTTTTCTCTAAGTGTCCGTCTTAGCTATTGTTAAAGGTTTTTTCTATGTCATTTTCTTTTTAGGTTTACTGGAGGACATGTCAACACCAAGGCCAAATAAGGGCACCACTCTCCACTTGGAATGTTAACTCAAGGTAAAGGTTTCTTTCCTTCCATATTTGACCAAATACGTGCATCATTGCATTGAGGTAGGATGTCCTACGGCTCTTCCCTCTTGCCTTGGCCAACCTTTGATATCAGCTTGCTTGTACCTAGAGAAGCTTTCCAGAGAACCAAGCCCCCTACCATACTTTTAGAAGAAACAAGAAACCCTAGATAGTTCTTGAGGGGCAATCCTTTGGGTGCCATCAACACTATCTCATATTAAGACCTATGTTTCACTTGGAATTTTTTCATAGTGACTCCATAGCCCCTAAGGAATTGGTATATCACCTATCTTCAACCATAAAGCAAAAAAAAAAAAAAAATTCCTTTTATTTTGTTGTTTGTTTTCACAACATAAGGTTTATTTGTGTACCATTTGGATCTAGACTAGATATACACATCTTTTTTGTTATGTCATAGACTAGATGTACACAATTTTTTTGTTCTGTCATATGCTAGATCTTGTTAACGTTGATTGGTCCTCTCATTATGAATTTTTTAATCAACAATATGTTATGATGGATCATGTCTTGCTTACCTTGTGTACCTTGTGGATCTAGTCATAATAAAAAATTAAACTCCAAAGCAAATAATTTCAACCATAATGTAGTGGTCTTATTTATGCTTGCATGCCAATTGTTATTAAAAAAATTTATTATGTGGTTCTAACATGACTAGGGTTTCATATTAATGTTATATCTCAGCTCAGAAATATCTTATTGTGCAACACTATTAAGCCAACGTTGAGGCTTATTTGTGGTGTACATACTAGGCTAAGGTGAAACGATCTCTTAGTTACTTGAACGATTTACTTTTTTGGCCCATTGTTAGCACATTAAATCCCTTAATATTTGTTTTTGAGCTTTACACCAGGATAATAACTCAGATCTAATCTCGTTCTTGATTAATATAATCATGTTGTGGTATGACATCTCATTTTGAAGCTTACACATAACACTTAAAGCACATCATTTAATGAAGTATTCGGTGATGTAAGGTTACTTTTGCACTATTATAAGGGTTTGTGGACTTGAAAGGAAAACCACAGACATGACCTTCCTTTTCTTTGTAATACTTGATAATCTTGAAATTCCATTAAAACCAATCGATGCTAAAATAATCTCAACGACCTGATAAATAGAGGCAATGTCAAATTGGTTGTAATATTGTCCTGAAGGTTTAACTGTGGAAGAATTGGAGAATTCATGATCTGAATACTTCTTATCTAACACGTGACTATTGAAAAAATGATGTTCTACAATCATAACTAAAGACAAGCATTGAGCTCTCTGGTGTCTGAAGGAGTGTTGCGAACATCCCGATTTTATCACAAAGTCACAATTTTTTGGCCTAGGTGATGTTTTCCACTTTTTACTGATATTTTGATGGTATCTTAATTTTGTCAATGTTTGCTAATTTTTACCAATATTTTCCCAATTTTCACAATTTTTTGGTTTTTTGTACACTTGCCAATTTTATCCATATCAATGTTTGCAACATTAATCTCAAGTCTAAACTTGTGCCAACATTTGGATATTTATTTTACATGATAGTTTCAAATCTACCGTTTGCTAGTATTTTTTTTTCATATTTGTGTGGATAATGATAATGGTTCAATACCAAGATTCTCGCTTGGATTATCTTTGAGTTTAACACTAGGATGACATGTGTTAAATGTGCTTGAGTGTTGGATTTAATTCACATCTCAAATTTTCTGGTGGATGATATCATTTGATAACACTCTCATTATCATTCCAAATACTGGCAATTTAATCCTTTAATGAGGTTGTGGTAGTTGGCATTCAAATGCTTTAGATAACAAATGCTATGATAACATTATTTCTAGGCTTTAATTGATGCACCTCTATAAGTGATTTGAACATTTCCATTATAATATGTTCTCGACTTGAGGGGATCATGGTGTTTTGAACCTGAGGTTTAGAAATACAATACTATTTTAGTATGGAGGTGTGAGGTAATCTTCTACTTGGAAATGGTCTCATAATATTTGTTGGTATTTCTCTAATGCATGCACATTCTCACTATTATAATTTTTGGAATGGTTTTGTGGTGATAACATGCCTTAATGATTAAGGTTTTTATCATTTTTTCTTACACACACCAGTATTGTGGAACCTTTTGACATTCGACATATGTTTGCATTCCTAAATTACAAATTTATTACACCACAGTATGGAAGATAGTTGCAATGTCCTGTCTCTCTAGTTAAATAGTTTGATTGGGTCAAACTACATAAAAATAAAATTTTAAAAATATAATTAGGGAAGATATGTATTTATGTAAATATTAGCTGAGTCAGGGATTTTATGCCTTCTCTTCACTCAAACTCCACTAGATCCAATTCTATTGTGTGTCAATCTTCTCCTCTTACTCTCGATTATGTTCATCTGGCTTTTGGTGGTCCACTCGATCCTTCTTCCAACCGCTCTAACACTAAACATTCCCAGAAGCCCCTCAAAGCACTGCAGGATTCAATTCCACTAGTTCTAGGGGAAGACATCTTTTGGTTTATTGTTGATCGACTGCATCAACGGGCCTTAATGGATCAGTTGAAACATCTACACTAGTCAGCTGAACAGATAAAGAAATGGGTGGAATTGCGGTGGTTCCGATACTCAAGTATCAGCCTAAAATTAGTCTACTTTTCAAAGGGTGGATCTGTTTCCACTTCCTGTACGGAATATGTCGAGCTATATTGTATACTCCATGGGTTAATGGGCAAGGATACCTTCTCCTGCAGTGATGGAAGTTAGGATTGTTGGAAATACTGAGGGGGGGGGTGGTGAATCAGTATTTCTTATCAATTAGCACTTTTAAATATTTTCAAAACATTAGTTAATATTCAATTATTCTTGATGTTTATCCAGTAACAACAGTAAACAATATAAAACAATAGGCACATGAATTTTAGGTGGAAAACCCCCTCCGGGTCAAAAAAAAAAGCGAACACTTTTCTAATAATTCTTTAATCTTCAGCCCCAACTAAAATGAAAGGTACAAGTTCATAGAATCCTAGAAAAACATTATTCTCCATCTCCCACTGGAAGGACTCCCCAACGCCCTAGTTTCTTCAGTAGTCAACTGAATGGATGCCCCGACATCCTAGACCGAACTACCACCCTAAAGTGTTCACAAGCTCCAATCTATAGGTGACTTCATGCACCAACCTAGCACCTCCCTACCACCCTATAATTATTATAAATAAGACAGGAGTATGGAATCTCGTACTAGGGACAATGATCCACAATACAATATGATTCACAATGATTTTCTTGAACTAGACCAATCGCCCAATCACACTATGACCTGCAACCCAAACATAACATTATCCAACAATGACACTTATACCTCCCAACAATGCCTCTCCAACTCTAGACAGATTGACTCTTTTACAATGATGATTTTTACAATACTGACTTTTGACACAACCAGATACTTGACTTGACATTGCTTCTTTGAACACTAGCAGTTGTTGAGGTATTTTTGTGCTTGCTTCAAGCAATGGTAATTTGGCATTGCATTATCCTTCAGTATATGTCTAAGTTGTCCTATTGTGTCCTCCTTCCTGCACATACATTAATGAACAAGACCCAAACCAATATACAAACAAAATACTTACACTATCCTGCAAACCATATGTCAGAGAAATATTCAAAATTCAAATGTAAATACGTTCAACATTTATGAATAAAACCCAATCAAACATACATACAAAATACTTACATTTTCCTACAAAAACACATGTCCGAGATGATATTCAAATTAAAATTCAGACACTAATCATACATACCTTTTTGTAGCAGACTTACCCTTGATTGTTGATGTATTTTCCTTACTGCAGTGATCCTTGAATGCATACTTTTTCTTTCCTTCTAGAATCTCGATATTGAATCTATTGTATCTATGTAATTTTAGATCTCTAAGGTCTGAAATTGTGCCTTGTGGTATCCCTTTGACTCCTCTTTTCAACCTCGTAGGTATGATCAAGATTTGATTCTTCAAGAAATAGTTATGCCCAATCTTCTACGATGACCTGATTATAGACTTGTTTAGTAGAGCGAACTTGTATGAAGTTCCACATGTCATTGTTTCAACCTTCAGTCCTGAAAATGATATCCAACAAACTACAGTCTATCCTATTTCTGTAACTTTTCACGAAATTTGAATCCAATGCTCAGAGAGAAAGTTATGACGATTTTCCCGGTCATCTGTTTGACATGAAATTTGGGAGCTTACAAAATCCCTAACTTCCTCAAATCATATCTCCAAAAATATAGCAAACCAATATTTGAAATTTGGTCACGTGCTTCATCATGATTTTGGCTCAAATGGGTTTTTTTTCAGCATCTGAAGCTTCGCAGAAAAAATGTTATAGCAATAATTCCATGGTGACCTGTTTTTAGAAGCGAAATCCTTCCATCATGAGGATATGAGGGTCACAATTTATATAAATTATTAGGTTGAGAGGGTCTTCAACAAGTGAACATTGGATGGATTTTAGGAGTTTAAAAAATTATTAATTATTTACTATTCAATGATCACAACCAATGATTAGTGTCATGCCACAATCCCATGGGGTTTTAGCCCACTAACTGGGGTTAATAACTTCAAACACGAATATATCTCAAACCCTAAAGAATTACATGGCATGTCATATATCAACGGAAACATCTCGACAAGTAGAAGCCATAGAAAATATCCTTGACTTGGAATAGAGTAAGTTGTCAAGTAAAAATTCCCATGCAATATCAGGTTAGCCCCTGGTGCTGCTTGGTGTCATCAATGACAAAGGGTAACTCACCCTAAAAAACATCATCCTGCGGACATGTACACGCCTCAACTCCCCTTTTTTTTTACTTAGTTAAATAAGAGAAAGATTCTAATGAGATCTTGGGAGAATCCTAAGCTTTAGGCGAAGATACTCAAATGCTTCACGAGGGAATGGTTTGGTAAAGATGTCAGCAATTTGTTCCTTTGTGCCAACCTATTCAAGTTTGATATTATTTTCGGTGACCTGCTCTCTAACGAAATGATATTTGATCGGAATGTGCTTTGTCTTGGAATGTGTAGGGACCAACTCTATGCTTTACTAGACCAACCCTATGCCTAAATTTTTTATTTATTTATTTATTTATTTATTTATTTTTAGGAGATAATACAGCAAACTAGGAATGAAACCATAAGCATACAAAGTTGGAAACTCAAAAAGATTAATTACTTAAATCAAACATCCATGAATTTAACTTCATTACACATAAATATATTTTACATGTTAATTTAGGCACAATGAAGTCATATAAAAAAAAACATTATAAATAACACAAGTATCGTTGACGCAGAGACGAGATTCAAACTTGACTTGTCGTTACTTGAACTCCTTTTTTGTCATCTACTTCCAAGCGTGAATGTTGTCGTGGTTAATCCGAATGTAATAACCCACCGGTTGACCTCCTAGCCTACTCCTTGGGTACTCTCCTTCCCCGCGGACAAATATGGGAATAGGCTCATCAAAATTGACTTGAAGATATTGCAAAGTTTGCTTCATCCAGATAACTTGAGTACAACAAGTTGTTGCCACGATATATTATGCTTCTGCTATGGATAACGATATTGGAGATTTCTTTTTACTTAACCATGAAACAAGGCAACCACCTAGATATAATGTTGCTCCATTGGTACTCTTTCAATCATCAACAGTTCCTCCCCAATCTGCATTTGTTAAGCTTGGATAACTATATTATTTCCTTTAGGATACCATAAACCATATTCTGTAATGCCCTTAAGTTATTAGAGAATTCTTTTGACGGCAATAATATGAGATTCTTTTGGTGCTGCTTGGAATCTTGCTATTTTTCCAACTGCCTGCATTACATCTGGCCGAGAAGCTTCACATATAGAAGACTGTCAATCATAGATATTTACAACCTCTGGTCCACATACTTTGACGAATATTCTAAACTTAACATGCACCCTGTTACCGTTGGGGTAAGGACAAGCTTGCAATCTTCCATCTTGAATTTCTTGAGAATTTCCTTGATGTACTTGGTTTGATATATAAATATTCCTTTATCCTGTTGAGATATCTAAAGCCCTAAAAATTATGTCAGCTAGCCAAGTATAGACATTTCAAACTCACTTTGCATCTTTGTGGAAAATGTTTTACTTAATTTGTCATCATTGCTTCCAAAAATTATATCGTCCACATATACCTTGATAATTGTTAGGTTATATTGATCCACTTTCACATAGAGATTATTTTCGGCGCTTCCTTTCTTGAATCGTTGTTGATGTAGATATCCATCAAGACAAGCATACCAAGCTATAGGAGCTTGCTTGAGACCATATAGTGCCTTCTTTAATCTGTAGACATAGTCTTCATTTTTAGAGTGCATAAAACCTTTAGGTTGTTCGATGTGAGCTTCTTCTTCCAATTCACCATTTAGAAATGATGACTTCACATCCATTTGGTAGACCTTGATTTTTCTCGAGCATGCATAAGCGAGAAACATTCTGATAGCTTCCATTCTGGAAACGGGAGCAAATGTTTCTTCAAAAAAAATTCCTTCAACTTGTGCATATCCTTTGCAGGATAATCTTGCATTAGTCCTAGTAACCTGCCCATCCTCATTAAATTTGTTTCTGAAGAACCATTTAGTTCCAATAACATTTTTAACCCTTGCTTGTCGAACCAATTCCCAAGTGTTCATATTCTCAATTTGATCCAGTTCTCCATTCATAGCTTCTACCCAGTTTTCATCTTGAATAGCTTCCTCAAAATTGCTAGGCTCAAAAGTTGCTAAAAAATCAAGGTGGGCTTGTTGTGATGAACGAAGTTGTCGACTTCTTCTGGTTCCAATTCCTTCATTTATGTTGCGGATGATTTGATTTGACGGATGATTCTTTTGACACCACTCTTTTAAAGCTTTTGGAGAATTTTCTTGTACATCTTGCTGATCATTTCTTATTTCCTCTTGGTTGACTGTTGTTTCCTTATTTGATTGGTCTTGTTCTAGAGTTTCTTCATCATCCCTAAGAGATTCTCCCTCATATCCCTCAAATTTTCTTGAAGAGACAATATCATCATCATGCTTTGTAACACAATCTTCATCAAAAGTAACATTTATGATTTTCACTATTTGTTTTTGCCTCAGATTGTAGCATCTATAAGCCTTCCTTTTGCATGAATAACCAACGAAAATACCTTCATCGACACGGTAATCGAACTTGCCCAATTTTTTGTCTTCTCTTTTGATGTAGCATTTGATTCCAAATATTTTGAAGTATTTGATGTTAGTCGGTCTTCCTTTCCATAATTCGTATGGAGTCATGTTACAATTGTTCCTTAGCAAACCTCTGTTTATAATGAATACAACTGTATCGATTGCTTGAACCCAAAATTTATCATCTAATTTTGAGTCATTTAACATTGTTCTAGCCATTTCCTATACGGTTCAATTTTTTCTTTCAACAACTCCATTTTGATGCGGTGTTCTGGCTGTTGAGAATTTCCTTTTTATTCCATTTTCATCACAATATTGCTAAAATACCTTGGAAGTGAATTCTCCAACAATATCTGATCTCAAAAATTTGATCTTCACGTTAGTTTCATTTTCAACCAATTCCTTGTAGATTCTAAAACACTCGAATGCCTGAGTATTTTTCTTTAAGAAGTTGACAGTTGTCATTCCAGTGTAATCATCTATCATTAGCATAAAATATAATTCTCCATCTAATCCTTTTGTTCTCATAGGACCACATAGATCAGTATGTACTATTTCCAATGGACATGATGCAAGGTGTTATTTTGTCTTGAACTCAAATTTTGTCTACTTGCCATGCCAACAAGATTCACATATCGTATCAGTAGGTTTTGAGATTTTAGGAAATTCTTTTACTACTTCCTTCTTGCTGATCCTGACCAAATTGTCAAAATTTATATGTCCCATTCGTTTGTTCCATAACCAACTTTCGCCTTCTTTCCCCAAAAAGCACCCTTTAGGTGTCTCATCCAAAATATATATGTCATTTGGAGCTGTGCTCACTGTAGCCACAATTTTACCAAACTTTCCTTTCCAGATTTCACATTTCTTAGAGTTAAATAACATTATGTTTCCTTGATCGCACATTTGTCCAACATTGAGCAGATTGTGATTCATATTTTCAACCAAAAACACAACTTTGCTAATGCATTATTTCTTCCAAGTGTGACTATATCTACTCCTATGATGTTTGAAGACACATCATTTCCAAAAGACATTGTTCCATCCTTCTTTTCCTTCAAGGATATGAACTTATTCCTATCTCTAGTCATATGAGTTGAACAACCACTATCAACATACCAAAAATTTATGTTGCTTTGAGCCTTGAGAGCGATATCACTTTTTTCAATATTATTTTTCCATATTTTTTCATTCTGATTTTGCGAGAATTTCTTTGAAGAACTTCCAAGTCTGCAATCTTTAGCCAGGTGTCCAAAATTTTTACATTTGTAACATTCAACATCATCTCTAAAATGATCAAATCTGTTAATATTTTGTTGAGTTTCAGAATATCCATTTCTAAAAGATCTCCCAAAACTGTATTTATTCCAAAAATATGTGTGACATTCTATAGCTCTATATCCAGACCTTCCACATGAATAACAATGACCATAGAAGATAGGTTCATAACTGGGAGGAAATCTTCTTCGAGGAATTGTCTTCCATGGTTCTTCCTACGAGTCCTGATCTCTTAAGTTGGTTGGGAGGTCTACCTGCTTGTTATATTTTTCATATCCATCTTCTTTTGTTGTCATAGAAGGACTTGGCTCCTTTTCAGATTTTTCTTTGTAACCAAGACCAGTCTTGTCACATTTTTATCGCTGATTGTTGATGATTTATTCCAGTGCCTTGGAGATGTTGGTGTAGTTTTGAAGATTTTTTCCATTTTTTACTTGCTTTCGTAGAGAAATTATTTCAGCTTCCAATGCTTCTCTTTCCTTGTTGCTTTCCTTTAATTCTTCCCTGGGCAATTCTTCAACTCATTTGTATTCTTCAACCTTGATTTTAAGATTTAGTACCTATTCCCTTTCTATCTTTAATTCATCTTCAAGAGTGTTTACATGCTTCTTCTCGACCTTGAGCTCTTTGATAACCCTGATCACTTCGTTTTGAAATTCAACCTCAGTCATCTCTTCTTCTTCGTCTCCTTCTTCGTCAGATGCTTCTTGCTTATTATGCTTAGCCATAAATAATACTCTTTCGTTGATTTATTTTTCATTATAATTGTTTTCATCATATGAGCTATCTTCTTTGGAGAAGAAACTCTTCTTAAACCATTTCTTCTTGCCTTTCTTATTGAACTTCCTCAAACCTTTATTTCCTTTTGTAACAACCTCATTTTTGTGAGGACACTTGGCTACAAAATACCAAACCTCACCACAATTGAAACATATCAATGGAAGTTTACCTTTGAATTTCCTCGTACTTGTTCTCATTTTTCGCATGAAGTAGGAAAATTATTTATCTGCAAATTCTTCTTCATCTTCTTCCTTTTCTTTTTCCTTACAACTACAAGCTTTCACTTTTGGAGTATGCTTGTCCTTACTAGTCTTCTTGGATGCGGCGAATGTTGTTTCTAGGTGATATGTGCCATCCTCTTCTTCAATCCTCATTTCAAATGCCGTAAGTGCTTCATGCAATTCATCTTTGCTGAGATTGGTTAGATTCGAACTATATTCCAAGACATATACCTTTGGGTTGAATCTTGCCGGTAAGGTTCTAAGTATATTTCGAACAACAATTTTCATGTCGACAGGTTCTCCCGAACCTTCCAATGCATTTGTTATTACATCAACACGCTGTAAGTATGCATCAATATTTTCGTCTTCCTTCATTTTGAGTTGCTCAAATTTTTCCCTGTAAATTTGAAGCTTTGCTTCCTTCATGTTTGAGTCACCTACTATATATTCTCAAGCTTGCCCCATACTTATTTAGCAGTTTTGAAACTCAGTACCATAAGATAGACAAATTCGATAAGCCCATTGATAATGATATCTTTAGCCTTTGTGTCATATACCATATTTTTCTTACCTTGTTCATCATGGGTCCTTGTAAAGCCTTTTTCATCGATTTCCCATACTTCGTATCTCTGTGCCAACAAATGAACCTACATTCTTCCACTCCAAATTTCGTAGTTATTTCCACTAAATAGAGGAACTATATTCTTAGTATACTCCATGATCTCCTTCCAGTTGTTAGACTGCTATTGAAGGAACCAAGCTCTGATACCAATTTTTGGAAATAATGAGAGGGGCGGGGGGTGAATCAGTGTTTCTTATCAATTAGCAATTTAAAATCTTTTCAGAGCATTAGTTAATCTTCAATTATTCTTGATGTTTATCCAGTAACAAAAATAAACAATATAACACAATAGGCATGCGAATTTTAGGTGGAAAACCCCCTTTGGGTCAAAAACCACCGAACACTTTTCTAAGAAATTCTTTAATCTTCAGCCCTAATTGAAATGAAAGGTACAAGTTCCTAGAATTCTAGAAAAGAATTCTTCTCCATCTCCAACTGGAAGGAAACCCCAATGCCCTGGTTTCTTCAGTAGTCAACTAAATGGATGTCCCGACATCCTAGACCGACCTACCACCCTGAAGTGTTCACAAGCTCCAACCTGTAGGTGACTTCATGCACCAACCTAGCACCTTCGTGCCACCCTATAATGATCAGAAATAAGACAAGAGTGTGGACTCTCGTACCAAGGACAATGATACATGATACAAGATGATTCACTATGATTTTCGTGACCTAGACCAATCACCCAATCACACTATGACCTGCAGCCCAACCATAACATTATCCAACAATGACACTTATACCTCCCAACAATGCCTCTCAAAATCTAGGCAGGTTAACTCTTTTACAATAATGAATCCTTTACAATTTTACAATGATAATTTTTACAATACTAACTTTTGACACGACTTGATACTTGACTTGACACTACTTCTTTGAACATTAGCATCTGTTGAGGTACTGTTGTGCTTGCTTCAAGTAATGGTAATTTGGCATTGCATTGTCCTTATATTATATGTCTGAGTTGTCATATTATGTCCTCCTTCCTGCACATGCATTAATGAACAAGACCCAAACCAATATACAAACAAAATACTTACACTGTCCTGCAAACCATATGTGAGAGAAAGATTCAAAATTAAAATGTAAATATGTTCAACATTTATGAACAAAACCAAATCAAACATACATACAAAGTACTTACACTGTCCTGCAAAAACACATGTCAGAGATGATATTAAAATTAAAATTCAAACACTAATCATACATACCTTGTTGTAGCAGACTCACCCTTGATTGTTGATGTGTTGTCCTTACTGTAGTGATCTTTGAATGCATATTTTTTCTTTCTTTCTAGAAGCTCGATATTGAATCTGTTGTATCTATGTAATTTCAGATCTCCAAGGTTTGAAATTGAGCCCTGTAGTAGCCCTCTGAGTCCTCTTTCCAACCCCGCAGGTCTGATCAATATTTGATTCTTCAAGAAATAGTTATGCCCAATCTCCTACAATGACCTGATTATAGAGTGGTTCAATAGAGATAAATTGTACGAAGTTCCATATGTCATTGTTTCAACCTTCGGTCCTGAAAATGATATCCAACAAACTAAAATACGTCCTCTTTCTGTCACTTTTTACAAAATTTGAATCCAATGCTCAGAGAGAAATTTATGACGATTTTCCCAAGGTCACCTGTTTGACATGAAATTCAGTAGCCTGTAAAAACCCTAACTTCCTCAGATCAAATCTCCGAAAATATAGCAAACTAATATCTGAAATTCAATCATGCACTTCATCGATATTTAAGCTCAAATGGGTTTTTTTTAGCATCTGAAGCTCCGCGGAAATTTTTTTATAGCGATAATGCCACGATGACCTGTTTTTAGTAGCGAAATCCTTGCATCAGGAGGATATGAGGGTCACAGTTTATATAAATGCTTATGTTGAGAGGGTCTTCAACAAGTGAATGTAGGAGGGATTTTAGGAGTTTAAAAAATTATTAATTATTAATTATTCAATGAACACAACCAATGATTAGTATCATGCCACAACCCCATGGGGTTTTAGCCCACTAACTGGGGTTACTAACTTCAAACACAAATATCTCTCAAATTGTGAATAAAATTACATGGCGTGCCATATATCAACGGAAACATCTCGACAAGTAGAAACCCTCGAAAATATCCTTGACTCGGAATAGATTAATTTTTCAAGTCAAAATTCCCATGCAAGATCGGGGTAGCCCCTGGTGCTACTTGCGTTAACATCAATGAAAACCACTAATCAATAGGGATTTGAACCCTTCACTGAATCCCCTCAGCGCCATTTTTTTTGGGCCAAGTTCCTGACCTGCCACTTGAATTGCGGAATGAGTCGACCATTACGGAGATTGCTCATAGGATTAGACACTTCTACTACTAGGGTGAGGACAACTTCGGGCAGATGGACAAACGGATGGCTTGGGTTCTTGTTGAGGTGGATATGGGGGACGACCTCCTAGAGGAACTAGAAATAAAATGGAAATGTTATAATATTAAGATCAAAATCGACTATTGGGGGGTCTCGTTATGTTGCCTCCATCGCAATCTTACTGGACACCTTATTTCCAACTGCTCCATAAATTATCGACGGAGAAGGACTCGCTCGGTGCAGTGGTTCATGGTCGGTGGCCTCCTCCCCTAACTTCTTGGCACTCTACTTCGCCCCTGGATGAGAATCGTGGTATTACTTGTTGATATTTTGGGGTGTTGGGGTAGCATCGTATGTGTTCTAGCTCCCAAACTTTGTGGAGGGACTAGACTAAATAAGATCTCCAAGACCCAGAAGGTGTTTTGGGAAATTCCATCCTATTTAAGAGATATTTCATTAATTAATATTTTTTATTAACAACCCTAAGTCTAACTTAGGAAAATTAAAAGATTAAAGTTAATTAATTTAAACATGTGATGAGAATGACTTAAGTGACACAGATCAAGCATCTTCTACTATTAGCCGTCGATTTAAGATTAGATCACAGTCGTTGAAGTCAACGAGAAAAGTGTAAGAAGAGGGCTTGGGGTCATTTGAAGAACACACACACACTGGCAGAGCACTGAAGCTAAGCTAGAATTCTAGGGCGTGGTTTGCTAAGAATTTCAGAAGTGTTTCAGTTGTAGCGAGCGGCAGTATTGGAAAGAGGGATGGTGTAGTCCCAAGCCAAGAGTACAATAATGGCAGAGAAGCAGCAAACCAGAGCAGCGCAAAGGAGGAAACAGCTACGTAGAGTAGCCGAGAGCCCAGTAGGGACAGCGCAGAGGCAGCAAGAGGCCAGGAGGGATGACGCAGTGCCAGGAGGGCTAACGCAGTCCTAGGAGGACTGACGCAGGCCTAGCCAGGGCAACGCAGGGGCAACGTAACCCAGTCTAGGGTGACGTAGGCCCTTCTTGAGCAGTGCAGAGGATGACGTAGGCCAGCAGGGCTAACGCTGAGGGCTTCAGAGCAGCGCTAGGGTTTCTAGAGACCGGAAAAGGCTAAGTTTTGTAAATCCCATTTGAGGGTGTGAATCAATCAGTTTTTATGTCTCTAGAACAGAGGTATAGCTGCATCTTTATTTCTCTGTCGGGTTAACCAGTTTGGTGCCCAGATCTGTTGTACTTAGAATCTGCTTAATAATAAAAACCCTCCAGAAGCTAGAAGCACCGGTTTTCCTGCATTGGGTTTTTCTGGGGACAGTTGTCTAGAAAATCCTTGTGTGTCACTTTGTCATTGAGCAAGTTATTCAGTTTAGATCTACATGTGTAGGTTTTTAATATATTTACTTCGATGTTACTACTGAATATTTCAGATTAATAACTAATGTAAGTAGGAGAAGCAAATCAAGAATTTAACAGTAGGGTTTTTATTTAAGTATGTTCAGAAATTTTCAGATGGTATCAGAGCGATTAAAAATCTAGCTGAATTTCCAACAGGAAGGCTGAAGAAATTATGTTGAAGAAAGCAGAGAAAGCAACAGTAGTAGCAAATAATTCGAAGAGGGAAATGCAACAACAGGAGGACGCAGAGGCAGCTAGGGCCACGCAGAGGCTGATGCAGTCCCAGCTAGGTGACGCAGAGACATTGCAAAGTCTTCTAGAGGGACGTAGAAGTATCCTGTGATGTGCAATCACTGTGCAGAGGCTACGCTGAGCCAATCTACTCACATAGAGGCCAGTCAAGCTGACGTAGTCCAGAATCTGATTGTTGTGTAGAGTGTCGTGAACCGTAGTGTTAGCTGCAGACCTTCAGCAGTTGTTGGTGGGGTGAATATTCTGTTGGTGCAAAATTTAGCCTAACCTAAGTTGACAAAGAGCGGGAAGAGAAAAACTTCTCAGTAGATTTCCTGCCAAAGAAATCTCAAGATCGATTAAAGGATCAAAGAGAGCTATTTCGTTGTATTTGGCAGACTTCCAAGAGAGGGAGTCAGTTGTGAGAGGGAGTAGAGGGTGCCTTTCTCACCAAGGACCATAGATCCAAGTCTCTAACAGAGAGAGGAGGATAAGTTCCAAAACATTTTTGAGCATAGGGCACCACACAGACTATGTGATTAGGATAGGTTGGACACCCTATCCAACTTTGCGATCTGGAAGGCCAGAATCATGGTAGTCCTTGAGGCCTACGGTATACGGTAGCATGTAGAGAAAGTATTGGCTACACCAACTGATGTGGCTCTTCTAGAGAAGCACAATGAAGTAGCGGCACATGCCAAGCGCTTTATTATGGATGGGGTCAAATACATGCGGTACCATACATAGCCGAGAAGGTGACGGCTCATGAGATGTGGGTAGCCCTAGCCACATTGTATGAAGGAAGTTCCATCCAGGGAAAGATGCTTCTGGAGAACCAGCTGAGGTTATTCATGATGACCAAGGGAGAGGAGATCGATCCTTTTCTATCTAGACTGCAGTCGATTTGGGATCAGCTAACTGGCATGGGGGTCAAGGTAGATGATGATGTCATGGTGAGGACTGCTCTTAATGTAGTCACAGAGGACTGGGAAAATTTTGTCCAAAGTCTCTTGGGCAAAGCGGACCTTCCCAACTAGGACAACATATGGGCTATCCTCTGACAAGAGGAGGTCCTTGGCATCAAAGAGGAAGATGTAGCCTTGGAATCAAAGACAGGAAGCAAGGGAAAAATAAGTGTGATTTGTCATAGATCAAATGTTTCCAGTGCAACAAACTTGGACATTTTCCCAGCAATTGTCCTTAGAAGAAAATTTATAAGGAAGCTTCTAGTTCCAAGGTTGTTGTAGTAGATGATGGCTCTGGTGATGACGTAGCCATGAGTGCTCATGAACCAGGAAAGTGGGGCGATCTTGATCTGTTGAGCAGCTATAGAGTGGTGGCGGGATCCTTGAGTATCCCAACTCTTAGATCTCATACGAGCTATGGGAGCCTGAAGACAATATGGGGACAAGTGGATCAATGGGTGCAGAGGATCACAGATGGAGCATAAGCAAAGTTGACGTGCTGATGAGGGAGAAGTGCAGTGCATATACAACAGCAGCGTCGGGTACGCAGTGCAATGGATGTACCAGTGCAGAGGCTTCAGGATGCCGGGCTCAGAGAAACAACCTATGGAGCCTCAGTCATGACATGCAGCCCAACTGAATTGTTGGGAAGGAGTCCTTCAGTTTCTTACTCTAATAAAATGAGTTGCAGTGCAACAGTTTATTATACGATGCAGCAATTTGAGAGGGATTTATAGTATGGATGTAGCAGTGGTGGTGGCAGAGTCATGGGAAGTAGTACATAAGAGCAGTAGTAGCGCAGTGATGAAGAGAAACAGGCCAAGCATCAGTGCAAAGACCCACACCAGAGATCAGTGCAACCTTCGGGGTGAAGTGTTTCACTAGAGCACATTCCTCGCTAAGAGGGAGTGTTGAGATTTTAGGGTGTTGGGGTAGCATTGGATGTGCTCTAGCTCCCAAACTTTGTGGAGAGACTAGAGTACATAAGATCTCCAAGACCCAAAAAGAATTTTGGTAAATTCCATCATGTTTAAGAGATATTTAATTAATTAATATTTTTAATTAAGGACGATAAGTGTAACTTAGGAAAATTAAAAGATTAAAGGTAATTAATTTAAACATGTGATGAGAATGACTTAAGTGACGCAGATCAAGCATCTTCTAATCCTAGGCATCAATTCACAATTAGATCATGGACGTTGAAGTTTCAATGACAAAATTATAAGAAGAGGGCTTGGGCTCAGTTGGAGAACACACACACTGGCAGAGAACTGAAGCTAAGCTGGAATTCTAGGGCGTGCTTTGATAAAAATTTCAGAAGTGTTTCAGCTGCAACGAAGGTCAGTATTGGCAAGGGGGATGGTGTAGTCCCAAGCCAAGAGTATAACAAGGGTAGAGAAGCAGCAAACTAGAGCAGCCGAGAGCCCGACAGGGACAACGCAGAGGCAGCAGGAGGCCAAGAGGACTGATGCGGTGCTAGGAGGGTTGACACAGTCCCAAGAGGATTGACGCAGGCCCAGCGAGGGCAGCGCAAGGGCAACATAACCAAGTCTAGGTTGACGCAGGACCTTCCTAAGCAGCGTAGAGGCTGACGCAGACCATCAGGGCTGACACAATGGGCTTCAAAGCAGTGCTCTAGTTTCTAGAGGCCGAAATAAGCTAGTTCTGTAAATCCTGTTTGAGGGTGTGAATCAGTCAGTTTTTCTGTCTACAGAACAGAGGTATAGCTGCATATTTATTTCTCTATCGGGTTAACCAGTTTGGTGCCCAGATCTATTGTAATTAGAATTTTCTTAATAATAAAATCCCTCCAGAAGCTATAATCATCGATTTTCCTGCATTGGGTTTTTCCGGGGACAGTTGTACAAAAAATCCTTGTGTCACTTTCTCATTGTGCAAGTTATTCAATTTTGATATGCATGTGTAGGTTGTTAATGTATTTACTTCGATGTTAATTATGAAGATTTCAGATTAATAACTAATGTAAGTAGGAGAAGTAAATCAATAATTTAACAGTAGGGTTTATGTTTAAGTATATTCAAAAAATTTCACACTCTTCTCTCTCAAAATCCCCACAATGATTCCTCAGAACTTTTTACCGATTCATTTTTTGGGCCCCCACCTTTGCATCCCACTGATTCCCATATTCCTCCCCCCATTTTTTACTTCCCTCCTGCAACTCTTGGCTCTACTTCCTCCCATTTTCCCTCCGGGATGGAGGATTTCGAGGACCCTCCTTGGTTTTATCTTTTGCAACACCTTGACGCTTCCTCCCCCCTTTCCCTCTCTTCTTCTCGTACCCCCACTCTAGTCTCGAAGGTGGGCGTTCATGCATCTCATCCGTCCCCCGATTGGGACCTTGAGGCTCTCTATTATCCCCCCTTTGTTCCTTGTTTTTCCCTTACCATTATGAAACCGAGGGTTATGATTCTGCCTTCTCCCGACTCCTCTCCATGACATCAGTTTATTACCCACAAGAAAAAGAGAGCACCCAAATAAAAAATAATCTATGTTTTTAACCTGTCGGGTGAGACGAATTCTCCTGGGGTGGAGGAATACATGGGCTATGATCAGAATGTCTCTTTAGATCCTCTCGATGGTTATAACTCTCAGTCCCTTAGGGCGGAAGGCCTGGTGGATGTGTTCCCCCCATTATTATTCTTTCTCTGAATCTCCGGGCACTGGGAGCGCCCCACAAGCTCTGCTCCCTCCGCGGTTTGATCTACTTGCACAACCCCTCCCTCATCCTTCTACAAGAAACCATGATCCCCTGGGACAAGACCTGGGATATTATCATTACATTATGCCCTAATTGGTTCATGTGTGCCACCAATGCATCTAGTATCTCCGGGGGCATGTATGTTGCTTGGAATCCCCGACTCATCTCACTTAAGACATACATGTCGTGTGCAGGGATACTACTATCGGGATATCAGTCAGGCTCATCCTGTCGTCTCCGCATTTTGAACTCATATGTGCCATACTCTGATAGAATATTCTACTAGGATCATATTTCGGCCTTCGGCCTGCTGGGAATTTCGTCACTTATCATTGTTGGAGACCTCAACTTTACTCTGGGATCTAAGGACATTTGGGGTGACAAATCTCACCTGGATAAATTGTCCCAATACTCTCTAGATTTGATGGGCTGTCATGCCTTTTCTAATGTTGTACCACGCCCCCTAGCTCCTACCTGACGGAATGGAAAAACCAACACCTATGATATTTTGAAATGACTCGACCGTTTTCTCATCATTCATTCCCTCTACAATGAAGTTTGTTGAAAAGTGTAACTAAGTTCGGTCTTCATAATGACTTGTAATTATGAATTTATGTAATGAAGAAGAAAAATATAATAACATGTATTTTGTAATGATTACCTCATGGGTTTCATGAGAAAGGATTTTTTATTATAGGTCAAAGAAATCTTCTTGATGTATTTAGGAGTTTGTCATCTTGTCATAAATATAATTTAGAGTCATGTATATGAAGTGATGTTACACTTTTGTAAAGGAAAATTATTGATGTAAATATATGCTCCAAGACCTTATCACTTATCTCCTCGAAGTCGGCTCAAAATATGTTGAAGAGCCTCCCTTGATGAATTCAGCTCAAACCTAGGTAGACATGTCGACCTAGAGGTGGAAAACAGTCCCTATATATAGAGGGACTACTGTTGGAAAGTGTAACTAGGATCGGTCTTCATATTGACTATGTAATTATGTATTTATGTAATGAAGAAGATAAAGATAGTAAAATATATTTTTGGTATGCTTGATTCATGGGTTTCATGAGCAAGGTTTTATTATAGGTCAAAAGACTTCTTCTTGATGTCTTTTTGGGGTTTTTTCATCTTGTCATAAATGTACTAATTAAGAGTCATGTTTATGAAGAGTCAATTCACACTTGTATGCCTCAAGACATTTCCAAATTAAGCTTGAAGACATGGCACAAATGATGCTCAAGATCAGCATTGGAACACCCTTCAAGTCAACCTTCAATAATCTCTAGAAGTCGGCCTCATTACACATGGACAGGTCAGCTCAATTGTAGGTTAAATCAACTATATATACTGCGTAGGAAAATAGAGACAGACACTCGGATTCTTCTGTGATTTTTGAACATAATTTCAGATAAAGACCACAGACCACAAACCGAATTAATGAAGTCAAACATCAAGTAAAAAATACGAAGAAAGGAGACATTATATAAGATATATTTGTGAAGTTTACAAGGTATGGTATTTGCAGATATCTGATTGTGTCAAGGTGTGGATATATGACTATGGTCAAGTGTGGAGAAGGGCTATATTGAAGTGTGAAATAATATTGTGTTAAAGTATTGGAACAGGGTTGTGTTAAAGTGGTTACAGGACAACGTTAGATATATGCTCAGCAAGGAATTTTATCATAGGTTGGAACCTACATTGGAAGGAATCAAAACAAGTGTGAAAAGTCAGTAAGGTTAAAGTGAAAGCTCAAGGTAAGACAATCCATGACACATTTCTGATATCACAAGTAAAGTATATCATACAGCCAAAGAAGGAAGAATACAAGTAGAGACTGAGTTCTCTAGTCTTGGTGCAAAAAGGTGCAAGATCGGTGCAGGACGGTGCAGGAAAGAAGGATCAAGTCAAGGAGTCAATGAAAAAGTAGTGAAAAGGACTTTGAGGCATACAAGGGTCAAGGGTCTGTGTCATGTTCATGGTACTTGTCATCTTAAAATCTATTAGAATAATTTCTTATGGGTTTTCCTCTCCAAGAGGGAGAGGTTTTGGCCCTGGCTTGAAAATCCTAAATCTGTGTCTCTTGTGTTTTTGGTAATTGAGTTGATGAAATACTTAATAAGCTAAGAAGAAATACATAAGTAAAATAAGTAAGCTCACAGGTAATTATCAAGAAGATAATTTGAATTAATCACTTCCCTACCAAATTTTCAACATGGTATCATAGCTAAGGTGCTGAAATCAAGGGCTACTTGACAAGGAGGCACTCAAGGAAGCAAGGATCAAAGTCAATGTCAAAGTTTGAATTCAAATGTAAAATTATTTTGCAAGAAATATTCTTCAATATCATTCAAAGGATCCTCTTATCAAGCAAATAATCTTTGCCATCAAATATTTATGACATTGAATACATTGTTGGAAGGCACATCATCAAGCTACATCCTTCAATATCCAACACCTTTCAATACATCATTAAGAACCCAACATCTACATTGGAGAATTCAGTCTAAGAGGCAGTTCCTACCTTCGTCTTCATCATCATCAAGGAATTTGCTAGAAGGAGGAAGTCACCCTATTCAAGTAAGTATCTATGAACTCATCTAAATCTGTCAAAATGACTTATTGCAAAGAGAGAAACAAATTGGTTGGGTCGTAAAAATTTAGTGCATGGAAGAAGAGGACAAATTTGAATCTAACCGAAGATGAAGTTATGGGCTACATCAAAGGATCCACAGTTCAACTCTCAAAATAAGATTCTCAGCTCATGCCAAGTACATGAAAGGAGAAATCAGAGCCCAGAGGATTCTCATAGAATCCAATAAGGACTCTCTCATACCCTATGTATCAAAACCGGAAACTGCAAAAGAAATATATGAGAAATTGGTGGAACTATTCTCTGTGAGTACTGTAAGAGAATCAATCTCTCTCAAAAAAGAACTATATAAAATGAAATTGTCAAGAGAGGAAGGAATCACTTCATATTTTATGAGGATTTCTGAAATAAAAGACCAACTGCAGGAATTGGGAGAATTAATGCCTCATAATGACATGACTACAGTGGTGTTGAATGCTCTTCTAGAAGAATGGGGGAACTTCAAGCTTATATGGGAAGAAATAAGCAACACCATTCCACGAGCTATGGTCTCTATGTAAAATAGAGGAAACAAGGTTGAAATCCAAAGTTGATACATGATCAAGTGAAGGGAATCAAGCCTTTGGAGCCATGTCCAGGAAGAAAGGAAGATTCGGTAAATTTGGTCCTCAGAATAAAAGGAGAAATATGGACAAAGTACAATGCTTTGGATGTAATGAAATTGGGAATTATAAAATGGATTTTACTAAATATGGGAAGGACAAGAGGAAAAAGAAAGAATCCCATGTCACAGATGAAAGGAAGAACCTGATGCAAAGAAATATAAGAAAGAAGAAACAAAATATCTCTATTATGATTGAGATCATCTTCCTCTTTAAGTGATTTATGTTGGTTGTAAAATAGTATGATAGGAAGAAATTTATATTAATAGCATCATGATAGAAGCATGGAAGGAGTTCTTGAAGAAGTAGCTCCTGACAACCTCACTGATAACAACATTGATGGAAGGTAGTCATCAAGTTCAAGGGTCATCATTCAATAATCAATATGGAAACAAGTGCTGACATTTTCTAATGGATTTCTCTATGGATTCACTGGTTAGAAAGAAAGCAAAAGGTTTTCATCGAGAATTCTATATTACAGAATTCTTGGATTAGGATATGATGACATATTAATGAAGCGAGTCAAGGGAATGAAGTTCTTCATTCTAGTAAAGTTGTTGCAGGATGACTCAAAATAAAAAGGATGAGGTACATATATCTATATGCTGACACTGGATGTTGTGAGGTCATGTCATGTGGTTGCAGGTGATGAACTTCTATCTTTAGAAGTATGATCTATGGAAGGAAGATATCTTCTCGTGCACAGTTTGTTACTAACAAATGAAATTAAATATGTCCTCATATGGAATATGAAGTGGTTGTATACAAACAAGAAACTGGATACTGGAAGATCCTAGGGATGAAGTTGTGTGGAGAAAGAATGGAATAGATCATTAAGTGCAATCATGTAAAGAGGTGGTTATCATCCGGAAGCAAAGAGGATGTGCCTAGGATATCTCCTTGGAATATATGTGGACTATGATAGAAGTATGGTAAAGAAGAAGACCCTTCACAATATATATCTTTAGGAAATGTGTCAATCTAAATAAAGGATGTCGATGCCTACAGGAATATGTCACGGTGAAATATCATCGCTAAGGTAAGTTTTGTTTTAAAATTTATCATGTACTTGTTTATCTGGAAAAGTTTATGCAGGTTTTCCAATCATGTGGAAGGATGTAATATCCTTAGGATATGGTTCGAAGGAAAGCTGGATGGCATAAAGATGGACCAGAAGAGAAATACCGATGAATCACTTTCAGGTGGATGACATTACTCATGGATGAAAGTGATACATGGTTTGTGCCCTATGAAGTCAAAAGTTGAATATTCCTCAATACCAAAATCCATGACATTGAGGGGAGGAATTATTCATGAGGATTTGGGTGTCTCACCATTGTTGTTGCAGGTCCCTGGTTAAGAGGGAGCCTAGTGGTAATTTTCTTACTTGGTAGAAACTTGAAGTATGTCCTTCCTGAGTTCAGAGGGAGTAGTGTGTATGATTCTCTAATTCAAGTGTCATGCACTAGATGAGGAATAACAGTCGTAAGTCTTAGTGAAGGCCATGAGGAGAGAATGGATAGACACATCATTCTAGTCTTCACCTGGAAGACAAAATGGAGGATTGGGTAACATCTAGCATCCGATACTCTTTGAGAATGAGATAGGGAATTCAAGACAAGATTAGTTGGGGACCGATATTCTTTGAGGGTTGGTTACCCAAGAAAAGAATAGTCCAAGAAGGTCATACTCTGGGAACACCTGGGTGGAGTATGTACCTTGGAGATACAATGACTATGGTGTCTATAATTCATGTGTCTCGCGAGCATTGTAGCCCATTGTCTCGTTGAGAGATGGGGTTGTTAGTCAGGGCCTTGCACTAGGAAAATGTTGTTTGATATGATGCTATACATATGTGATTACCAATCTGATTCTTCTTATGAGATTCTTCAAATTTAAAATGACCATGTACCGTTATGAATAGCTCCCTACTTAAGAGGGAGTGTTGGAAAGTTTAACTAGGATTGATCGTCATATTGACTATGTAGTTATGTATTTATGTAATGAAGAAGACAAAGATAATAAAATAAATTTTTTGTATGCTTTCTTCATGGGTTTCATGAGAAAGGTTGTATTATAGGTCAAAAGACTTCTTCTTGATTTATTTTATGGTTTTTTCATCTTGTCATAAATGTACTAATTAAGATTCATGTTTATGAAGAGTCAAGTCACACTTGTATGCCTCAAGACCTTGCCAAATTAAGCTTGAAGACATGGCACAAATGATGCTCAAGATCAGCGTTGGAACACCCTTCAATTCAGTCTTCAATAAGCTCTACAATTCGGCCTATAAATCAATGTTCAAGTCGGCCTCATTACACATGGACAAGTCAGCTCAATTCCACGTTGGATCAACAATATATACCCTATATATACAACACCAAAAAATAGAGACAGACATTCGAATTCCTCTGTGATTTTCAAATAGGATTTCAGATAAATAATACAAATCACAAACCCAAGTAATGAAGTCATACAAAAAGTATAAAATACAAAGAAAGGAGACATGATATAATATATATTTGTGAAGTTTACAAAGTCTGAGATTTGCGGATATATGACTGTGTCAAGGTGCAGATATCTGACTCTGTCAAGGTGTGGATATATGAATATGATCAAGTGCGGAGAAGGGTTATATTGAAGTGTGAAATAGTACGGTGTTAAAGTATTGGAACATGGTTGTGTTAAAGTGGTTACATGATAGCATTAAGATATATGCTCAACAAGGAATGTTATCATAGGGTGGACTGTACATTGGAAGGAATCAAGACAAGTGTGCAAAATCAGTAAGGTTAAAGTGAAGGCTCAAGGTAAGACATTCCATGACACATTTTTTATATCACAATTAAAGTATCTCATATAGCCAGAGAAGGAAGAATACAAGTAGAGACCGAGTTCTCTAGTCTTGGTGCAAAAAGGTGAAAGATCAGTGCAGGATGGTGCAGGAAAGAAGGATCATCTCAAGGAGTCAATGAAAAAGTAATGACAAGGTCTTTGAGGCATACAAGGGTCAAGGTTCTATGTCATGGTCATGGTACTTGCCATCTAAAAGTCTATAAGTAGAATTTATTGTGGGTTTTCCTCTCCAAGAGGGAGAGTTTTTGGCCCTGGCTTGAAAAGCCTAAATCTGTGTCTCTTGTGTTTTTGGTAATTAACTTGATGAAAGACTTAATAAGATAAGAATAAAAGACATAAGTAAAACAATTAAGCTCACCAGTAATTATCAAGAAGAGGATTTGAATTAATCACTGCCCTACCAAATTCTCAACAACTACGGCCTCATTTGGACAAGCAATTTGGATCAAGGTCTGTAATAGAAGTTCGGAAAAGTTTTGTAATAATAAGTGTGAGAAAAGGACTGTGATTGGAGCGAATTTTGGAGGTTGATCTACGAAGGAAAGAAGGGTATACTTACCATTCAGTATTGGGCTATCCTACCTCACATATTTCAGTTAGGCTGAGAGTCATCACAGCAAGGGACCAACTTACAACTAGAAGTGTGGATTACAGTGCGATGAAAGGTAAGGGTATTACAGCAAGAAGAAAGGACTACAAGGTGTACGAAGGTGTGTAAAGGATCTCTCTATGTCTTGGTCTAAGTCTGCACCTATACTCTTGTCATCTCAGAAAAGGCTGAGGGTTATTTCAGTGTTCACACAATTTGGTCTTAGGTTTGTCAAAAGAAATAAAGGTGTTGGAAGGAGGCCAGAAGGAGGATATTCTTGGAGGTAGAGGTCACATAAAAGGAGGAATGAAAGGAAGCATATTATTCATGGATGCTAAACTAGGGACCGAGTCTCTCTAGTATTGGTGCAGTACAGTGCAAAAAGAAAAATCAACACAAGGAGCCTGGAAGAGGAAGTGACAAGGATCTTGGAAGCATACTAGTGTCAAGGGTCTTTGTCATGGTCTTGGTACTCATCAGTTGAAGATATATAAGAGCAATTTTTATTGGGTTTTCCTCTTGTTAGAGTCGGTCTTTACAGCCCTCCGTCAGAGATCATTTCTCTATTTGCATTTCATTTTTTAGGTGTCTCATTCCTCTCATTCATCTGCATTCCGTTAGGGGCATGCCATTGACTGACGGAAGGGTTTGGTTTTCTTGTTTCCCTCATGCTTGTACCTGCTGGATTGGTCAAAACTCCTCCAAATTCATCAAAGTTTAGTTCATGTCATTCACAGTCATAAATGATTATTTTTGGTCAAAAAGAGTCTTTTGGTTTTTGAGTCTAGGGTTTAGTCTTTTGACATGCTCAATAAATGCCCGCAAGCCATGAGGAGGATTTCAATAAGTTTTCAATTCAAAATTTGCATCATCAAACATATTCGAGGACATTTCTTGTTCAAAACTCTGTTTTGAATAAGAAATTATCGAATTCATTTTTTGTAATAATCATGTATTTTTCCCGCCATGAAAATTTCAAAGCGGACTCTGGTTCTCCTTTGCCAAATATCAACGCCAATATCCCTGCAAAAACAACCAAGTTCATCATTTCAAATTTAGAAAGTCAGTGAAAAAAGCCAAAAGACAGAGTTTCATTAAATGATAAAGTGCCAAAATAAAAACATTACAAAATGGGTTTGGAGGAAGAAAAAATTAAAACCATCTCTTTTCAAGATATTTCTCAAGGTTATTTGTTCATTTGCATCACAAGATATTTAAAACTTCAAAGGAGAAATCGAGTTGAACGTTGGAAGAGCAAATAGTGTTTGAAGGGGCCGTGACTGTGTGTTGGAAACAGAGCGCGGTGCATAGGAAAGGGGCACGGCGCATAAGATGCGCGCGGCGCATTGGGCCGAAAACGACAGTGTAAATTGCCACAGGCACGGCGCACCAAACCAACGCAGCGCATTGGGTTTGCGCGCGACGCTTAGAGCCCTAAGGCCGAAAATCAATTCCGCTCGGTGAAATTTCAATTTGTTTCAGTGCTATCTTCTCCAAGTAAGTTTGTCCAAGCTCGTGCAATGATTTTAAACTATGGTGTTGTGGTTTAGAAGTGAAGATATTGGTTTTTGAATGGTGAAAGATTTAACCCTATATCCACATCAAAATTTTCTCCCAAGGGTTTAAAGAGAGGTGGTTCAAAACGTGAATTTTGGTGCTTAAACTCTCATTTCATTGATATGTATGCTCCTGCCATTGATTATCATTGTTGTCACTGCTAGTCTTGTCACATTATACACCACAGTCTCACAGTCTCTCTCCTATTTCATCACTGTTGTCACTGCCATATTATCATATCACAGTCCCATTGTGATATCACTATCCCATATTCCTATACCCTTTGTCCCATGTTTTAAATTCCCAAATCCTATTGTTTCCCACCACTTCATAGCATTGATAAGTCCTGATGACCAAAGATTCGAGGACAGTTTCCTTGACATTGCATTTATACATATCCCTCAAAACTACAAGTCCCATCACTATCACCCCGTCCCATATCATTTGTAAAGGTGTCTAAACTTAAAGTTTTCCAAAGCAGTGAGTAAATGTCTGTCCATTCCAAAGTCAGGTGACAGTGCATTGTATTCATTTTGACACTTCCTTGCAGCCTCTCATTTCATGTGACACATTTGGGAATTGAAACAAAATACACCAATTGCTCATTTTCTGACCAACCAAACACACAGTTGACAAACACATTTCAGCACCATGTCAGAGACAGATTCACCATATGAGCAGGGATACGAGCAGGATAGTGATTCTACAGCAGAACTAAATGTGCCAAGGAGATCTCATAAAAGTGGCAGGCACGTCAGGGAGGAGCCCACTTCTTTGACCCAATTGCAGGCTTGCCCGCTTGCAATGGATTGTTTTCAGCATCAGTCGTGTTTCCATTATTGTGAGATGATTTCCCGAACACCAGAGACTATTTCTGAAGCGACCGGGATACCGAACATTGGTGAGGAATGGAATAAAAGACAGTAGCTGGATAGAGCTTATTATGAGCCTTACATCAGACCTGGATATTTGAGGCAGTTGAGCAGGGTTTTTCCATTTTGTTTCTTGAAGGAAGAGTATGCACCATTGATGAAACTTATCATTAGGTACTTCAGTTGTGAAGGGCGCTTTTCACGCTTGTATGCGTATCACATCCGACTGTTGATGCATTTCACGAGAGTGCGGTTGATGAGCATTCCATATTTCATGTACCGTAACATAGAGCGGATGATGGTCCTTGTGCAGAAGAAGACCCCAGCACAGCAGCATAACAGTATTTACCATTACGCGCTTATCAAGATCATGGTGGCACATCAGCTCGCACAGCAGGGCATCACATGGGATGAGTTCATTTCCCGTGACTTCTTTGTAGCACCACAGCCTCTTCCCGAGGTTGTTCATGATGAGGCAGAGCCTTCACACCAGTTTGAGGTTCCTGAGACTGAGTCTATCAGTGCCCCAGTGTATGTGACATATCAGAGAGGCCACAGAGCCTTATTTGCAGCGGCACGACGAGTACTATATCCACCCGGGGTGGAAGGGGTCTCGTTGACTTCATCAGCAACGTGAGTACTATCTCCACATGGTGTGGAAGGGGTCTCGCCTTCGACATCAACACAGGTACAGGTTCAGGAAAGAGGCAAGAGGCCTAGGCATGATGAGGGCCCCTCGGGAGGCCAAGATACTGATTTTGTTTTGATCGATGTTGATGCGAGCTCTCCTAGCTCGAAACTGAAAGAGATCATCCAGGAACAAAAGGCTGAGATTGACACGCTGACTGAGAAATTTCAGAGAGCTCAGTGGGTGATAAATTACTTGGAGCATCGTAATAAACAACTAGAGGATCAGCACACACTTATAGAGTTGCGGCAAATCCGTGAAGATCGACAATTGGCCCGAAAGAGACCAGGTGACATGACACCATTTGAGCGAGAGACTTGCCTTACACATGTCAACATTCATCTGGAGAAGCTCTTGGCGAAGGCCAATAGGGACAAAGACATGCTCAGACATATGAAAGGTCACTATTGGGCCCGTACACACGTTTGTAGAGCAAAAATGAAGATCCTGAAAGCAAGGCTGAGAAGAGCACTGAAACGTCGAAAGAGGCTGGATCCACTCCGAATCTTGGCTGATGCTTCCTTGGTTGAGAATTAGACATGATGGGATACCTTCACTCCAAATTTCAGCAAATTTGGAGAATATTTTGTCATTTTTGAAAATTTTGGTTGCAAAATAGGTTTTTCCGCCCGACGCATCGCGCCTCCCGACGCGCGCTTATGATTGGGACACCTTCTGGAGGAAAACTTGATATTTTTGGGTTTTTTATGGTAATTTATGCATGCTCAGGAATGGCCGAAGCATTTCATCAAATTCTGGGTGGTCTTAAGGGCCAAAAACACCATGAAAATCACCTTTCTGCCACCTTTTGCACCAACAGGAAGTACTTTTGGGAGATTGAATATTTGGAGGGGAAAATGAGCTCCAAATTGAAAAATTTCACTTGTGTTGGATAGAAGACATCCAGGGCTTTCCAAAGAGCTATCATGAGCTCGATTTTGACTTCGGGAAGTGATCCAAAAACAGGTCCAAAGTAGCGCGGCGCATAGAGGAATTCAGCCTATTTTTCACCTTCCAGCTCAGGAATTCGGCCAGTTTTGACTAGTTTCACCTCTTGATGTAATTTTTGATCTAGCTTGATGTAATATGGTAATCATGATGTAATTTTGGAATGTATTTACTTATTCTAGATGATTCATTCACTAAAAAGTGAAAATTAAGTGAATGGATCAGTTTCCTAGCATATAGAGGCAAGTTGTTTGGCTGCCTAGATTTTAGCTCCATGTTTAAAATTGGTTCAAACTGCTCCTAGAAGCATGAGCTCGACCCCTAGAGGCATGGGAAGGGGTTAGACTTGTCTATATATTTTATTTTCTGAGACATTTTCAGGGTTGGATACTTGGGAAAAGTTTGGCACCTCATTGTACATACATTTTCAGTTTTTGGCAAAGGAAAGACCAGAGTTTTGCAGCACTTGTTGGGATCCTTGTGGCTTCTGAGTTTTGATGGTGTTCTTCTCATTTTATTGTAAGTTTCATTAATGTTATATGTATGCCATTTCCCTTCTCTATGCTTCTGAATTAAACAAATGAGTATTTGAGGTGGAATTAATTGATTTGTTGGTGCTCTGCCTTAAGCTTTTGTTTAGTTGTTTATGTTTTCGTCAGTTTGAAGAGGATCCTTGCACGATCTTGCCCTCTTCAGCTCCTCAGCATTCTTTTCCATCCGTTCACTCGATCTAAGACATCAAAGCCGCTGCCTACCCTGCCCCAACTTGAACTCTGCAAGATTTGGCCTCATCCCCAAGCCCAAAAAGTGTTTTTCCCTTTTTCCAACAAAAAACCCCTAAAAATAAAAATCAAACCCTCCTATTTGTTTATCTAGCCTAAGATCAGTTGTTTTTATAGTCATCTCAAGCCCCTTTGAATATTTTCATTGAGATTGACCCGGAGAGAGCCCTCTCCTGTCCTCATAGGGCTAGCTACGAGGTTGAGTGTGGTTTGGTGTTGTCCTTTTTCTACCTTAATTCAGCCTGAGGTGGATTTGGGAACTAACACCTCTCAAAGAGGGAGAGGTTTTGGCCCTGGCTTGCAAAGCCTAAACATTGTGTCTCTTGTGGTTTTGATAATTGACTTGATGAAAGACAATATATTCTGAAAAAGATAAGATCTAAGTTAAAGAAGCATAATGAAATCACAAGTAATTATAAAGAAGAGAAATTTTAATTAAAGCCCTAATTTCTCAACATGGTATCGGAGCTAAGGTCTTGAAGACAACAAAGGGAATTTTAGCAAGAAGACACAAAGATCAAGCTACGAAAAGAAGGTTAAATGTCAGTTTTCAAGATAGAATTAAGAGAAGGGATCTACATTGAAAATACATCCAAGGAAAAAAACTCTCATTCAAGGAGAATTTTTCAAGGAGTTGGTGAAACCCTCAAGCCATCTCAAGAAGACCAAAGACCTTACTTAAAGGACTTATACATCAAGGTCTTTTTGGAAATGTTGTCATTGATGGCAAAGGAGGCAGAAAAGACAAAGATAGACAAAGGAGGCAGCAAAGAAGAGAACAAAGGAAGCAAAGGAGACAAGCGGAAGAAGACTGTCGAAATGTAACAGTCAAACAGGAGAAGCAGCGAAATAAGCAACGACAGAGACAGAGAAAGAAGCACAGCAAAGGCAGAGGCAGATCCTAGACGGAAAACAACGAATACATAGGAAGAGATGAATAGAGGCAGAGCCGTTATCACTGCAGAGGCAGAGGCAGAGTCGTGGAGGCAGAGTCAGAGCCGTTATCACTGCAAAGGCAGAGGCAGAGTCGTGGAGGCAGAGTCAGAGTCGTTATCACAGCAGAGGCAGAGGCAGAGTCGTGGAGGCAGAGGTAGAGATGAAACGGTCAAGCAGGCCAGAGGTTACATAAAACTTATTCCGAGAATCGTAACCCAGGCAGAAGCGGAAGCTTATATATATATGCGCAGCATATAAAAAGGACCAAGCCTACAATACAAAGCATATGTATTATATGCTTGTGCGTTCGAAAACCTTATGTAAATTCTTGCATATAAACCAAAGGTAATACTCAAGTGGGACCACACATAAAATTACGAGAATCGCTACCCAGCTGGAGGATACATTAGAACTAAAGCGGAAGCATATATATATGTAGCGCTTTTTAAACAAATAACCAAAGTACCATAAGGTGGGACCCTCACCAAATCGCATCGGAGAAAGCAGCAAAACATGTAAACAAGAAGTTGCGATTGCGATTGAAGCCCGGACCCGATGGGCATATAAACAGCAATCCATATATATTTGAGTTTCGGTGAACAGTGACTGATCGCATCGAAAAAGGGTGGAGTATCGGAACATGCAACTGGGAGTTGCAATTGCGATCAATCGCAATCGGAAGCAGTCGAAGGATAAATATATCAATCGCATCGGGAATATTCAAGTTGCGATTAATCGCATCGGAGAAAAACTGTGCAGCAGAACATACCAATGAAATTTGCGATTACGATGAAAGTCCGGACCCGATGGATCAATGAACCATAATTGATATGTATTTAAATTCCGGCCTAATCGCATCGGTGCAGCGGAAGAATAAGGATTTCCTTTGTTAAAGAGCATCGACAGTTAAAAGAGAAATATAACATAAAAACATTAAAATGCCGAAGTATGGTCTGGTGGGACCCTCGCTCATCGCATCGGCGGAAATCAGACAACCAAAGGCACAAGAGGATCTTTGAATGTTGCGATTGCGATTGGAAAGTAAAATAAGGCGGAATGTCTTTGTAGTGTGGGCTCCATGTACAGGAAAAGGTTTAATGTATGTTTACACCAAGATTTAAGCCAAAGCTGATGAAAAGAAAAAGGGTAAGGCGGAGAGTATATATGAACCAATATATATATATGCAGTGTGGAGCCATCGCATCGGCACGAAAGCAGAGCAGTGGAACATACTAATGAAATTTGCGATTGCGATTAATCGGATCGCAACTATCGCAAAAGACCTAATCGCAATCAGAAATCTTTGGATGAAGCTCATCACAACGGAGAATAAGAAAATTTCGGATGGTGGGCCGAAAGGGAATTTTATATGTTAAACAGGCTTTTATAATTATGCCGAGAGCTGAAGTTGTGTTATGTATAAAAGGCGTTGTAGTTACACCACGGCAGTATACATACCAAAACGACATTTTATTATTGTGCCGAGAATCAATGGGCCTGATATAAAAATCACAGTTACATATATATGACAGATATTCGTTACTCTGTGACATTGAATGAGGAAACAAACAGAGCCAAAAGGGACAAAGACACAGTCAAAGAAAAGACAAATGTGCAGCGAGCCAAGAGGCTGAATAAGTGAGCTGGAGTTTTCATAGTGATTGAATGTAAATGATTTTGTTTTATATTTTTTGTGATGCAAAGGCAATTATCCAAAGGAAAAATAAAATCCCACTGTATCATTGAAATTTGTACATATTGTTATAATTTTAAAAATGAGTTGGAAAAAGGAATGAGAAGACAGAAGCCAAAGAGTCATGACTGTTCACTCCAAATTCCTTGTGAAATACAAACAGTCATGTGAGGAACTCTATATATAATATCAACTGGATATGCATAAGAGAGGTGAGAGAGAGTAAGAATAGAGAATGAAAGTATAGAAGATTGAGACAGAGGAGATAAGGAAGAGAGGAGCAAAAAGAGATGCTACAGAACAGAGTTGATATCTGAGGTAAATCAGCAAACACTTCTTGTGATAAATTGAGGAAGTTGGAGCTTCCCTATCAAGTTGAAGCTTGATAGCTGTCAGTTGTAGCTGACTGAGGTTGGAGCCTCCTGTAGGTTGGTGCCTGCAGAAAATTGAAGGGAGTTGGAGCTTGCCTTTGCATCACAACAATAATAAGATGTGGTTTTCTCCCTTTATGGGTTTCCACTTATATCTGCTGTCTCTATCTGTGTTGTCCATGTGCTGAAATGATTTACCAAATCTGCTTAATGTTTGTTGTTCTCATAATAAGTTTGATGTCACATTAATTTAATACTTTCTGCAACTTATTAAGATTGTTCATATACTAAAGTTGGTTATAAAAGTAAGCTGCAAATAAGCTGATGAAAAATTTAAAAAGCTCATGTATGTGTTAAACTGATTCACCCCCCCCCCCTCTCAGTTTAACTAAGAATTCAACAATTGGTATCAGAGCAGGTTCCTTTGTACCAGTTTAACAACTGAAAGGAGATTCTAGGTTCTCAGGATGGCTAGTAAAGAAGGATGCTCAACCAATAAAGCCCCTTTCTTTACAGGTGCAAATTATGCCTTTTGGAAAATCAGGATGAGGACATACATAATGTCTCTAGGAATAGAAGTTTGGGGTGTTGTGGAATTAGGATATGCCCCAAAGGCAACTGACTCAGAGAAAGAATCCAAACAAGATTTTGTAGCTAACGCAAAAGCCATGAATGCCATCTTGAATGGATTGTGTGAAGCAGAGTTTATCAAATTAATGCACAAAGACACTGCCAAAGAGATGTGGGATACTCTGGAGAACATCCATGAAGGAGACAAGAAAGTAAATACTGCCAAACTTCAAGTCTATAGAGCCCAGTTTGAGAACTTAAAAATGAATGATGATGAAGACATTGACAGTTTCTTCCCAAAAGCTGCAGAAATTGTTAACAATATGAAAGCTCTTGGAGAGACCATGCCAGAAAGTATAATTTTGCAAAAGATTCTAAGATCTCTTCCATCCAGGTTTAATCCCAAGGTGTCTGCAATAGAAGAAACAACTGATTGGGAGACCTTGACCATGAACCAACTACTTGGAAATTTAACAACATACGAGATGAGGCTCCCACAGAAGAAGCCAAGTACGAGGGAGGCAGCCTTTAAAACAGAAAAGAAGAAAGAAGAAGAGGAAGACATATGCTCTTGCTCGGATGAAGAAGAGGCAAATTTTGTCAAGAAATTGGATAGAGGCTCAGGTAAATACAAAGGTAAACTTCCTTTCAAATGCTTTAACTGGGGAAGAGTGGGACACTATGCTACTAAGTGTCCTCACAAGAAATTAAGGAATTAGGCTCAAGAAACAGAGAAAAATACATCAAAAAACTGGCAGAAAGGAAAGAAGTTCAGCAGAAAATCCTTCTATGCTCAACAAGACAGCAGTGCATCTGAAGACTCAGATGAACCTTCAAGTGAAGAAGGAACCTCTGAATTTTTATTGATGGCCATAGAAGAACTTGAAGGTCTCCTGCTAGAAGATGAAGAAGAAGAAGGTGAAGTCGACCTTGAGGGGGAGCTAAGAAGTGCTCTGGAAGAGATTGATAGACTCAAGCTGAAATGAAGAAAACAAAAGGACATTCTCCTCAAGTATGTACGAGAAGAACATAATTCAGAAGTCCTTATGCAGCTAAAGATAGAGCTTGAAGAAGCCAAGAATATAGAGGACATGTTACTTAATCAAATAAAGGAGAAAACTCAAGAACAAGAGAAGTTGGAAGAAGAAGTAGTATGTCTCAGGAAGAAATTAGAAAATGCTCAAAGGAAAGTGGTTATAAATTCTTCTCAAACAACAAGCTCTAGTAATTTGAATGAAATTCTGGTTGCTCAAAGATCTCCTATGATAAAAACTGGAATAGGCTATGAAGGAGAATCAAGTAAAAGCAAAGAAAAGGAAAACAGAGAGATTATTTTTTTAAAAGCAAAGAAGGATGATGAAGCAGCTCAAATAATTCCTACAAAAGAAGAAACTTGTAAGGAGGGAGACAGAACCCAGAAAAATCCTCTAATAACAAAGAATGAAAGAAATACTCAAACAACAGAAAAATATTCATATACCCCTGAGTATGTCAAATCTGGAAGCCATCAAAGGAGATTCTTCCCTCCTATGAAAAATGCCACTTGTTATGCCTGCCACAAGCTGGGACACATTGTCGCATACTGTCATGCAAGGAGGAGTAATTTAAACCAGCAAAAGATGCAAACAGTGAAGAGACTGTCTCAAACAAACAAATGGAGAAAACAACCTTACATCAAGTATGCAAATAATTTATATGGTTATTGTTTTTATTGTAAGGAATTTGGCCATAAAATTATTGAATGTAGAAATTATGGACAAATAATAATGTTCAACACCTCAAGAAGGTTTATGAATCAAATAAATTTTGTTCATACTCACAATTCTGCAAAAACTATGATCAAATGTTGTATATGCAATCAAGTTGGACATATGCCTTCCAAATGTCCCCTGAAAGGATGTGATATCTCGCAAAAGATACCAAACAAAAGGATGCCTCCAGTGGAAAAAGAAGGAGAATAAGTGTGACCTGGCTCTAACTGCTCAAGATCTGAAAAGGGTTAACAGCCTGACAAAATAAAGCATATGACCGGAGACAGGGAGGAAAATTTATAATTTTGATGAAAAGAACCCGGGTAATGTTACTTTTGGCAATGATAAATCAGGAAAATTAAGGAAAGGCTCAGTCACCTTAGATAATGGGGAAAGAGATCAGACATTTTTATTGTAGATGGGTTGAAAGCAAATTTGCTTTATGTCACCAAAATAAAGACAAAGGTCACAAGTTTCGCAGGACCGTGAAGTCGATCGGCGTCTTGCAAGACTCGCTCAAAGGACTTCAAACAGAGCAATGTTACTCACTGAAAGAGTAAATATTAAGCAAAGGCTATCTTAGCAAACTTGAGGAGTCATGGTTATGGTAATAGGATTAAGATTTTCGCTCGATCACATCACTTCATCTAGCAAAATAAAGTGGCCGTAGACATGCTGTAAATAAAAAGCGTCTTCTAATATGCTTTACAAATCTTTAATAATCACAACAATACCCGTACATCATTTAAGGCCAAAGATGAGTTATCAAAAAGTAGACCACTCCAGCTTGTGCACATGGATCTGTGTGGACCTGCAAGAACTAAAACAGCAAGTGGAGAATCCTACTTCATGCTGATAATAGATGATTCCTCCAGAATGACATGGGTTGCTTTTCTGAAGAATAAATCAGAAGCTCTGGACAAATTCAAAATATTATTATTATTATAGCACGTACAGATGCACGCCAAGCTGTTTTTCCGATCGACAAAAGGAGGAGAATTATCAACAGTGACTTTGCAGACCTATGCAATGAACATGGTATGAAGCACAATTTACTATTGGCAAAGAGATACCTCAATGTATCGATAGCAGACAGAGAAATATCCAGACAGCAATAGCCAGAAAGTACATGCAAGAGAGTAATATTTCTCAAACCTTCTGGGTAGAAGCAGTACACACAGTCGTGCATATTCTAAACAAAGCCCACTTAAGGCCAAGCAATGACAAGAATCCCTATGAACTATGGCATGGGAAACCAGCTTCAATTAAACATTTTAGAATCTTTGGAAGCAAGTGTTACATAAAGAATAATGATGAAAATCTTGGGAAAGTTGATGCAAGAGCAGATGAAGGGATTTTTCTAGGATATGCTTCCAAAAGTAAAGGGTACAGGGGCTACAACAAGACTCTTCGAAAAATAGTAAAAAGCATTGACGTGAGATTTGATGAAGAACTTCCAAACAATACAAGAGATACAGACTACTGCAGTCCATCAGACAACCATGAAGAAGAAAACCAAGATGATGAGGAAACAAGCAAGACAACAAAAGATACAGAGCTGAGTTCTAAAGCTCCCTTAATATATACTCAGAAGAACCATCCTGAAGATCAGATCATTGGAGACAAGAGAGAAGAGGTCCAAACTAGAAGGCAGCTAACTGAACAGATAGAAGAGGTATACATAGCCATGTTATCACAAATAGAGCCAAAGAGATTTGAAGAAGCCAGCAAGGACAAGTATTGGGTGAATGTTATGAATGAAGAATTGGACCAAATTGAGAAGAACAATACCTGGGAACTAGTTCCTAGACCCACTGAGAAAAATTTCATAGGCTCAAAATGGGTATTCAAAAATAAAATGAATGAGGAAGGACAGGTAATCAGGAATAAAGCCAGACTTGTCTACAAAGGATATTCACAAATCTAAGGACTTGATTACGATGAAACATTTGCCCCTATAGCCAGAATGGAAGCCATCGGAATGTTTTTGGCCTTCGCATGCTACCAAGACTTCAAGGTATATCACATGGATGTAAAATCTGCTTTTCTAAATGGAGATCTAGAAGAAGAAGTCTACATGGAACAACCAGAAGGTTTATCTTTAACAAACAAAGAAGACTATGTGTGCAGATTGAAGAAGGCTCTATATGTACTGAAACAGGCTCCTCGTGGTTGGTACTCAAGACTCGATAAATATTTGCAAAAACAAGGCTTTAAGATAGGTGGAGTAGAGAGCAATCTATACATAAAATCCCATGAAAATGAATTCCTGATTGTTGTAGTATATGTTGATGACATTATGTTTGGAAACGAGAGATGAACTAGCAAAAGGATTTGCTGAGGAAATGAAATCAAAGTTTGAAATGTCCATGATTGGAGAACTCAGTTTCTACTTCGGAATTCAAATTCAGCAACATAACACAGGTACATTCATCTCACAGGAAAAATACTTAAAAGAAATGTTGAAAAGTTCAAAATGGAGGACTGCAAGCCTGTGTCAACTCCCATGATCACGGGATGCAAGTTGTGTGTTGATGATGGATCTGCTGATATAGATCAAAAGCTCTACAGATCCATGATAGGAAGTCTATTGTATCTGATAGCATCAAGACCAGACATCATGCTAGCAGTAGGACTAGTGGCTAGATATCAAGCAGCACCTAAACAAAACCATCTTCTGGCAGTCAAAAGAATATTTAGATATCTACAAGGAACAGCACAGTATGGACTTTGGTATCCTAAACGCAAAAGCTTCACTTTGACAACATACATAGATGCAGATTGGGCCAGCTGTGTGGATGACAGGAAAAGCACAAGTGGAGGTGCTTTCTATCTAGGAGAAAGTCTAGTGGCATGGTTAAGCAAGAAACAAACATCTATCTCTCTGTCTACAGCAGAAGCAGAATATATAGCAGCAGCAGCATGTTGTACTCAAGTCATGTGGATGAAGCAAACCCTCCAAGACATGAAGGTAAGCATTGATGAACCTATCTCAATCAAATGTGATAATACAAGTGCTATAAGTATATCTAAAAATCCAGTGCTTCACTCAAAAACTAAACATATCCAAATCAAGTATCATTTCCTCCAAGAACAAGTGGCTCAGAAGATAGTAAAACTAGAGTATGTACCAACAAAAGAACAAACAGCAGATATATTTACCAAACCACTTGCTAGAGAACCATTTGAATATTTGAGAGACAGACTAGGGGTAGTATCTGTAGATGCTACTCTCTGATATGAAGAGAAAGCACAGTTTCAGGGGGAGAACAGAAACGAAAATATCATTCCAGGGGGAGATCAGCCAGCAAGGGAAGCATGATCCAGGTCCTCAGGATCAAAATACATCCAGCGTAAAAGAATCAATGAAAAAGGCTAAAGGGTCAGTATTTTAGATCTAATCCAAAGTTTGGAGCAGCAACGTACAAAGTCAGAAAATTTCAGAGAGAGGAAATGCACGAAATGTTGAAAAAGGATAAAAACACATGATCAAAGAATAGAATCTACACTAAGAATTCAAACCCCTTGCCATTGATGTCAAAGGGGGAGGAAGAGCAAGCAACAGGAGAAAGTATCCTAACAGGAAAACAGAGGAAGTGTATTGCCATCAATGCCAAAGGGGGAGACTGTTGGAAATGTTGTCATTGATGGCAAAGGAGGCAGCAAAGACAGAGACAGACAAAGGAGGCAGCAAAGAAGAGAACAAAGGAAGCAAAGGAGACAGGCGGAAGAAGATTGTCGAAATGTAACAGTCAAACAGCAGAAGCAGCGAAAGAAGCAACGACAAAGACAGAGAAAGAAGCACAACGAAGGCAGAGGCAGAGCCCAGCCGGAAAATAGAGAATACAGAGGAAGAGATGAATAGAGGAAGAGCCATTATCACTGCAGAGGAAAAGGCAGAGTCGTGGAGGCAGAGGCAGAGCCGTTATCATAGCAGAGGCAAAGGCAGAGTCGTGGAGGCAGAGGCAGCGAATATAGAGGTAGAGATGAAACGGTCAAGCAGGCGAGAGGTTACATAAACCTTATTCCGGGAATCGTAACCCAGGCGGAAGCGGAAGCTTATATATATATGTGCAGCATATAAAAAGGACCAAGGCTACAATACAAAGCATATGTATTATATGCTTGTGCATTCGAAAACCTTATGTAAATTCTTACATATCAACCAAAGGTAATACTCAAGTGGGACCACACATAAAATTCCGAGAATTGCTACCCAGCTAGAGGATACATTAGAACTGAAGCGGAAGCATATATATATGCAGCGCTTTATATAAGTGTAGCACTTTTTAAACAAATAACCAAAGTACCATAAGGTGGGACCCTCACCAAATCGCATCGGAGAAAGCAGCGGAACATGTAAACAAGAAGTTGTGATTGCGAATGAAGCCCGGACCTGATGGGAATATAAACAACAATCCATATATATTTGAGTTTCGGTGAACAGTGACTGATCGCATCAGAAAAGGGTGGAGTATCGGAACATGCAACTAGGAGTTGCGATTGCAATCAATCGCAATCGGAAGCAGTCGAAGGATAAATACATCAATCGCATCGGGAATATTCAAGTTGCGATTAATCGCATAGGAGAAAAACTGTGTAGTGGAACATACCAATGAAATTTGCGATTGCGATGAAAGTCCGGATCCGATGGATCAATGAACCATAATTGATATGTATTTAAATTTCGGCCTAATCGCATCGGTGCATCGGAAGAACAAGGATTTCCTTTGTTAAAGAGAATCGACAGTTAAAAGAGAAATATAACATAAAAACATTGAAATGCCGAAGTATGGTCTGGTGGGACCCTCGCTCATCGCATCGACGAAAATCAGACGACCAAAGGCACAAGAGGATCTCTGATTGCGATTGGAAAGTAAAATAAGGCGGAATGTCTTTGTAGTGTGGGCTCCATGTATAGGAAAAGGTTTAATGTATGTTTACACCAAGATTTAAGCCAAAGCTGATGAAAAGAAAAAGGGTAAGGCGGAGAGTATATATGAACCAATATATATATATATATATATATATATATATATATGCATGCAGTGTGGAGCCATCGCATCGGCACGAAAGCAGAGCAGTGGAACATACCAATGAAATTTGCGATTGCGATTAATCGCATCGCAACAGAGAATAAGAAAAGTTCGGATGGTGGGCCCGAAAGGGCATTTTATATGTTAAACAGGCTTTTATTATTATGCCGAGAGCTGAAGTTGTGTTATGTATAAAAGGCGTTGTAGTTACACCACGGTAGTATACATACCAAAACGACATTTTATTATTGTGCTGAGAATCAATGGGCCTGATATAAAAAGCACAGTTACATATATATGACAGATAGTCGTTACTCTGTGACATTGAATGAGGAAACAAACAGAGCCGAAAGGGACAAAGACACAGTCAAAGAAAAGACAAATGCGCAGCGAGCCAAGAGGTTGAATAAGTGAGCTAGAGTTTTCATAGTGATTGAATGTAAATGATTTTGTTTTATATTGTTTTTGATGCAAAGGCAAGTATCCAAAGGAAAAATAAAATCCCACTGTATCATTGAAATTTGTACATATTGTTATAATTTTAAAAATGAGTTGGAAAAAGGAATGAGAAGACAGAAGCCAAAGAGTCATGACTGTTCACTCCAAATTCCTTGTGAAATACAAACAGTCATGTGAGGAACTCTATATATAATATCAACTGGATATGCATAAGAGAGGTTAGAGAGAGTAAGAATAGAGAATGAAAAGTATAGAAGATTGAGGCAGAGAAGATAAGGAAGAGAGGAGCAGAAAGAGATGCTACAGAACAGAGCTGATATCTGAGGTAAATCAGCAAACACTTCTTGTGATAAATTGAGGAAGTTGGAGCTTCCCTATCAAGTTGAAGCTTGATAGCTGTCAGTTGTAGCTAACTGAGGTTGGAGCCTCCTGTAGGTTGGTGCCTGCAGAAAATTGAAGGGAGTTGGAGCTTCCTTGCAAGTTGCAGCTTGCAGAATTGAGGTTGGAGCCTCCTGTGGGTTGGTGCCTGCAAAAAAACAGTGGTGAGAGGGAGTTGGAGCTTGCCTTTGCATCACAACAATAATAAGATGTGGTTTTCTCCCTTTATGGGTTTCCACTTATATATGTTGTCTCTATCTGTGTTGCCTGTGTGCTGAGATGATTTATCAAATCTGCTTAATGTTTACTGCTCTCATAATAAGTTTAATGTTACTTTAATTTAATACTTGCTACAACATATTAAGATTGTTCATATACTAAGGTTGAATACAAAAGTAAGTTGTAAATAAGCTGATGAAAATTTAAAAAGCTCATGTATGTATTGAACTGATTCACCCCCCCCCACCCTCTCAGTTCAACTAAGAATTCAACAGGCCCTTTCAAGAGGAAAATCAAGATCAAGAAGGAGATAGTTATCTTCAAAGAATCTAAAGTTATCTCGTGTTGAAGTCAAATAAAAATTATTGAAGCCTTCATCAAATCACCATCATTTTGTTGAAGTCATTATCAAGCCATCCATGATCTTCATCGTCATCAAAGAAGATGTTGATGGAGGAAGAAAAGCATCCACTTCAAGTAAGTATCTTTATGACTTCATCTGAATCTGTCAAAATGTACTTTTGCAAAGAGATCAACAAATTGGTTGGGGTTTCAAACTTTCTTGAATGGAAGAAAAGGACAGATCTAAATCTTATTGAGAATGAAGTCATGGACCATATTAAAGGGTTATCAACTCTACATTCAAAAGAAGATGCCCAAGCTCATTCCAAATTCATGAAGCGATACAGAAGAGCCCAGAGAATTATTATAGAATCCAGAAAAGGACTCTCTCATCCCCTATGTATCAAAACTAGAAACTTTAAAAGAAATATATGACAAATTGGTGGAGCTATTCTCGGTGAGTACTGCAGAGGAAGTAATATCTCTGAGACAAGAACTATACAAATTGAAGTTTTCAAGAGAGGAAATAATAACTTCATATTTTATGAAGATTTCTGAGATGCGAGATCAACTATAAGAATTAGGAGAAGTGATGTCTAATAGAGAAATGACTATAGTGGTGTTGAATGCTCTACTGGAGGGATGGGGAAATTTCACTTCAATTATCTATGGGAAGAAATAAGACACACCATTCCAAGAACTATGGTCTCTATGTAAGATAGAGGAAACCAATTTGAAATCAAAATTTGATATAGGATCAAATGAAGATAATCAAGCCTATGCTACCATGTCGAGAAGAAAGGGTAAATTTGGTAAATTTGGTCCCCAGAAGAAAAGGAGAAACATGGATAAGATACGATGCTATGGATGTAATGAACTTTGGCACTATAAGAAATATTTTCCCAAACCTAATAAGTACAAGAGGAAAAAGGAAGAAACTCATGTCACTGGAAAAATGGAAGAACTAGATTCAAATAAACCTAAGAAAGAAGAAGTGAAAGATATCTACTATGATTGAGATCATGTTCGTCTTTAATAGGTATCTGTTAGTTGTAAAATAGTATGTTAGTAAGCATTGTATATTAGATAGATGCAACACTTTAAAATTTGATGGAAGAATTGAAGGAGGAGCACTTATTATAGGAGGATGTCTTAAAAAAAATTATGACAACAATGCTATGAAATAAGTGGCTCCTGGAAACCTCACTGAAAATAATATCTATAGAAGGAAGTCATATAGATCAAGGTTCAACATTCATTAATCAATATGGAAATAGGTGCTGACATTTTCTAATGGAGTCCTCTTTGGATTCACTAGTTCGAAAAAATAGAAAAAGGTTTCATCAAGAATTCTAACTTGCAGAATTCATGGATTAGGATATGGTGTCATATTAATGAAGCAGGTCAAGGGAATGAAACTTTTAATTCTAAGGAAAAATACAGAAGGTTGAATCAAAAATAAATGATAAGAGGTGCCCACAAGAAAAAGAGAGCACCCAAATACAAAACAATCTATGTCTGTAACATGTCGGGTGAGACAAATTCTCCTGGGATGGAGGAATACATGGGCTCTGATCAGAATGTTTCTTTACATCCTCTCGATGGTGATATTTCTCAGCCCCTTAGAGAGAAAGACCTGGTGGATGTGTTTCCCCCATGATTATTATTTATATGAATATCTGGGCACTGGGAGCGCCCCACAAGCTCTTCTCCCTCCGCGTTTTGATCTGCTTGCACAATCCCTCCTTCATCCTTCTACAAGAAACCATGATCCCTCGGAACAAGACCTGGGATATTATCATTACATTATGCCCTAATTGGTTTGTGTGTGCCACCAATGCATATTCTCTAGGGGCATGTGTGTTTTCTGGAATCCTTGACTCATCTCATTGAAGGCATACATGTCGTGTGCAGGGATACTGCTATCGGGACAGCAGTCAGGCTCTTCCTGTCGTCTCTGCATTTTGAACTCATATGTGCCATACTCTGATAGAAGATGTTACTGGGATCATATTTTGGCCTTCGGCCTGCTAGGAATTTGTCACTTATCATTGTTGGGGACCGCAACTTTACTCTGGGATCTAACTATATTTGGGGTGAGAAATCTCGCCCGGATAAATTGTCCCAATACTTTCTAGATTTTATGGACTCTCATGCCCTTTCTGATGTTTTCCCACGCCCCTTGACTCCTACCTGACGGAATGGACAGACCGACACCTATGATATTTCGAAACGACTCAACCTTTTTCTCATTATTCATTTGCTCTACAATGAAGTGTGTTTAAAAGTGAAACTAGGTTTGGTATTCAGAATGACTTCTAATTATGAATTTATGTAATGAATAATACAAAGATAATAAAATGATTTTTTTAATTCTTGCCTCATGGGTTTCATGAGCGAGTTTTTATTATAGGTCAAAGAATTCTTCTTGATGTATTTAGGAGTTTGTCATCTTGTCATAAATATAATTTAGAGTCATGTATATGAAGTGATGTTACACTTTTGTAAAGGACAAATATTGATGTAAATATATGCTCCAAGACCTTGTCACTTAGCTCTTTGAAGTCGGCTCAAAATATGTTGAAGATCCTCCCTTGATGAATTCGGCTCACACCTAGGTAGACATGTTGGCCTAGAGGTGGAAAACATTCCCTATATATAGAGGGACTACTGTTGGAAAGTGTAACTAGGATCGGTCTTCATATTGACTATGTAATTATGTATTTATGTAATGAAGAAGACAAAGATAATAAAATATATTTTCGGTATGCTTGCTTCATGGGTTTCATGAGAAAGGTTTAATTATAGGTCAAAAGACTTCTTCTTGATGTCTTTTGGGGCTTTTTCATCTTGTCATAAATGTACTAATTAAGAGTCATGTTTATGAAGAGTCAATTCACACTTGTATGCATCAAGACCTTTCCAAATTAAGCTTGAAGACATGGCACAAATGATGCTCAAGATCAGCATTGGAACACCCTTCAAGTCAACCTTCAATAAGCTCTACAATTCGACCTATAAATCAGTGTTCAAATCGGTCTCATTACACATGGACGGGTCAGCTCAATTGCAGGTTTAATCAACTATCTATACCCTATATATACTACGTAGAAAAATAGAGACAGACACTCATATTCCTCTGTGATTTTCGAATAGAATTTCAGATAAAGACTGCAAATCACAAACCGAAGTAATAAAGGAGACATGATATAATATATATTTGCAAAGTTTACAAGGTATGGTATTTGCAGATATATGACTGTGTCAAGGTGCGGATAGCTGACTGTGTCAAGGTGCAGATAGTTGACTGTGGTCAAGTTTGAAGGAGGGCTATATTGAAGTGTGAAATAAGACTGTGTTAAATTATTGGAAGAGGGTTGTGTTAAAGTGGTTACAAGACATCGTTAAGATATATGCTCAACAAGGAATGGTATCATAGGGTGGAACCTACATTGGAAGGAATCAAGACAAGTGTGAAAATTCAGTAAGGTTAAAGTGAGAGCTCAAGGTAATACAATCCATGACACATTTCTGATATCACAAGTATCTCATACAACCCGAGAAGGAAGAATACAAGTAGAGACTGATTTCTCTAGTCTTGGTGAAAAAAGGTGAAATATCAGTGCAGGACGGTGCAGGAAAGAAGGAACAGGTCAAGGAGTCAATGAAAAAGCAGTGACAAGGACTTTGGGGCATACAAGGGTCAAGGGTCTGTGTCATGGTCATCGTACTTATCATCTGAAAGTCTATAAGAAGAATTTCTTGTGGGTTTTCCTCTCCAAGAGGGAGAGGTTTTGGCCCTGGCTTGAAAATCCTAAATCTGTGTCTCTTGTGTTTTTGGTAATTGACTTGATGAAAGACTTAATAAGTTAAGAATAAATGCATACGTAAAAGAAGTAAGTTCACAAGGAATTATCAAGAAGAGAATTTGAATTAATCACTACCCTACCAAACTCTTAGCATGGTATCAGAGCTAAGGTGCTGAAATAAAGGGCTACTTGACAAGGAGGAACTCAAGGAAGAAAGGATCAAATTCAAGGTCAAAGTTTGCGTTCAAAGGTCAAATTAGTTTGCAAGGAAGATTCTTCAATATCATTCAAAGGAATATTCTTCAATATCATTCAAAGTATCCTCTTATCAAGCAAATAATCTTTTCCATCAAAGATTTATGACATTGAATACAATGTTGGAAGGCACATCATCAAGTTCCATCCTTCAATATCCAACGCCTTTGAATACATCATCATTTTTAAGGCATCCTCTAGCATTAAGAATCCAATATCTACATTGGAGAATTCAGTCTAAGAGGGAGTTCCTACCTCTGTCTTCATCATCTTCAAGGAAGTTGCTAGAAGGAGGAAGTCACCCTATTCAAGTAAGTATCTATGAACTTATCTTAATCTGTCAAAATGACTCATTGCAAAGAGAACAACAAATTGGTTGGGTCATCAAACTTTAGTGCATGGAAGAAGAGGCCAAATTTGAATCTAACCGAAGATGAATTTATGGGCTACATCAAAGGATCCGCAGTTCAACGCTCAAAAGAAGATTCTCTAGCTCATTCCAAGAAAATAAAAGGAGAAATCAGAGCCCAGAGGATTCTCATAGAATCCATTAAGGACTCTCTCATACCCTATGTATCAAAACTGGAAATTGCAAAAGAAATATATGAGAAATTGGTGGAACTATTCTCTGTGAGTACTGCAGGAGAAGCAATATCTTTGAGACAAGAACTTTACAAAATGAAATTGTCAAGAGAGGAAGGAATCAATTCATATTTTATGAGGATTTATGAAATAAAATACCAACTGCAGGAATTGGGAGAAGTAATGTCTGATAATGACATGACTACAGTGGTGCTGAATGCTCTTCCAGAAGAATGGGGAAACTTCAAGCTTATACAGGAAGAAAGAAGCAACACCATTCCACGATCTATGGTCTCTATGTAAAATAGAGGAAACAAGATTGAAATCCAAATCTGATACAGGATCAAGTGAAGGGAATCAAACCTTTGGAGCCATGTCCAGGAAGAAAGGAAGATTCGGTAAATTTGGTCCTCAGAATAAAAGGAGAAATATGGACAAAGTATGATGCTTTGGATGTAATGAACTTGGGAATTATAAAAGGGATTTTCCTAAATCTGGGAAGGACAAGGGGGAAAAGGAAGAAGCCCATCTCATAGATGAAAGGAAGAACCTGAAGCAAATAAATATAAGAAAGAAGAACCGAAAGATCTCTATTATGATTGAGATCATATTCCTCTTTAAGTGATTTATGTTTGTTGTAATATAGTATGATAGGAAGTAATGTATATTAATAGCATCATGATAGAATCATGGAAGAAGAACTTGAAGAAGTAGCTCCTGGAAACCTCACTGATAACAACATTGATGGAAGGCAGTCATCAAGTTCAAGGGTCATCATTCAATAATCAATATGGAAACAAGTGCTGACATTTTCTAATGGATTTCTCTATTGATTCACTGGTTAGAAATAAAGCAAAAGGTTTTCATCGAGAATTCTATATTACAAAATTCTAGGATTAGGATATGATGACATAATGATGAAGCGGGTCAAGGGAATGAAGTTATTCATTATAGTAAAATTGTTGCAGGATGACTCAAAAGAAAAAGGATGAGGTATATATACATATATATATATATATATATATATATATATATATATATATATATATGTTGACACTGGATGTTGTGATGTCATGTCATGTGGTTGCAGGTGATGAACTTCTATCTTTAGAAGTATGATCTATTGAAGGAATATCTCCTCTAGTGCACAGGTTTTCACTAAAAAATGAAATTAAATATGTCCTCATATGGAATATGAGGTGGTTGTATACATACACAAAACTGGATACTGGAAGATCCTGGGGATGAATTTTTGTGGAGAAAGAATGGAATAGATCATAAAGTGCAACCATGTAAAGAGGTGGTTATCATCCAGAAGTCAAGAAGATGTGACTAGGAGATCTCTTGGGAAGATATGTGGACTCTGATAGAAGTATGGTAAAGAAGAAGACCCTTGACAATAGATATCTTTAGGAAATGTGTCAATCTGAATAAAGGATGTTGATGCCTACAGGAATATGTCACGGTGAAATATCATCAGTAAGGTAACTTTTGATTTAAAATTTCTTATGTATATGTTTATCTGGAAAATTTTATGCAGGGTTTCCAATCATGTGGAAGGATGTAAGATCCTTGGGATATGGTTCGAAGGAAAGAAACATGGCATAAATATGGACCAGAAAAGAAAGACTGATGAATCACTTTCAGGTGGATGACATGACTCATGGATGAAAGTGATGGATGATGTGTGCCCTATGAAGTCAAAAGTTGAAGATTCCTCAATATCAAAATCCATGACATTGAGGGGAGGAATTATTCATGAGGAGCTGGTGTCTCACCATTGCTGTTGCAAGTCCCTGGTTAAGAGGGAGCCTGGTGGTAAGTTTCTTACTTGGTAGAAACTTGAAGTATGTCCTTCTTGAGTTAAGAGGCAGTGGCGTATATGATTATCTAATTCATGTGTCATGCACTAGACCAGGACTAAGAGTCGTAAGTCTTAGTGAAGGCCATGAGGAGAGAATGGATAGACACATCATTCTAGTCTTCAACTAGAAGACATAATGGAGGATTGGGTAAAATATAGCATCTGATACTCTTTGAGAATGAGATAGGGCATTCAAGACAAGAGTAGTCGGGGACCGATACTTTGAGGGTTGGTTACCCGAGAAAATAATAGTCCAAGAAGGTCATACTCTAGGAACACCTGGGTGGAGTATGTACCTTGGAGATACAATGATGATGCAGGAAAGAAGGATCATCTCAAGGATTCAATGAAAAAACAGTGACAAGGTCTTGGAGGCATACAAGGGTCAAGGTTCTGTGTCATGGGCATGGTACTTGTCATCTAAAATTCTATAAGAAGAATTTCTTGTGGGTTTTCCTCTCCAAGAGGGAGAGTTTTTGGCCCTCGCTTGAAAAGCCTAAATCTAGCTGGTTCGAAATGCGTCGACGAAATTTTCTTTGATGTGATTTTCAATGAAATATTTAATATCACTGTTATGGATCAGAGAAGCCAAATTCCTAAAAAAGCCTAAATCTGTGTCTCTTGTGTTTTTGGTAATTGACTTGATGAAAGACTTAAGAATCTAAGAATAAAATATAAAAGTAAAACAAGTAATCTCACGAGTAATTATCAAGAAGAGAATTTGAATTAATCACTGCCCTACCAAATTCTCAACAACTACAGCCTCATTTGGACAAGCAATTCGGATCAAGGTATGTAATAGAAGTTCAAACAATTTTGTAATAATAAGTGTGAGAAAAGGACTGGGATTGAAGCGAATTTTAGAGGTTGATCTACGAAGGAAATAAGGGTATACTTACCCTTCAGTATTGGGCTATCCTACCTCGCATATTTCAGGGAGGCCGAGAGTCATCACGGCAAGGGATCAACCTACAACTAGAAGTGTGGATTACAGTGCGAAGAAAGGTAAGGGTATTACAACAATAATAAAGGACTATAAGGTGTACGAAGGTGTGTAAAGGATCTCTCTCTGTTTTGGTCTAAGTCTGCACCTATACTCCTATCATCTCAGCAAAGGCCGACGGTTATTTCAATGTTCACGCAATTTGGTTTCAGGGTTGTCAAAAGAAAGAAAGGTGTTGGTAGGAGGCCAGAAGGAGGATATTCTTGGAGGTCGAGGTCACATCAAAGGAGGAATGAAAGGAAGCATATTGTTCAGGGATGCTAAACCATGGACCAAATCTCTCTAGTATTGGTGCAGTACAGTGCAGAAAGAAAAATCAACACAAGGAGCCTAGAAGAGAAGGTGACAAGGACCTTGGAAGCATACTAGTGTCACAGGGGTTTTTCATGGTCTTGGTACTTGTCAGTTGAATATCTATAAGAATAATTTTGATTGGTTTTTCCTCTCCAAGAGGGAGAGGTTTCGGGCCCTGGCTTGCAAAGCCTAAACATTGTGTCTCTTGTGCTTTTGATAGTTGACTTGATGAAAGACATAATATTTTAAAAAATATAAGATCTAAGTGAAAGAAGCATAATGAAATCACAAATAATTATAAAAAAGAGAAATTTTAATTAAATCCCTAATTTCTCAACATGGTATCATATCTAAGGTGTTGAAGACAACACAGAGAATTTTAGCGAGAAGACACAAAGATCAAGCTACGAAATGAAGGTTAAAAGTCAATTTTCAAGAAATAATTAAGAGAAGGGATCTACATTGAAAAGACATCCAAGGAAGAAAACCCTCATTCAAGGATAAGTTTTCAAGGAGTTGGTGAAACCCTCAAGCCATCTCAAGAATACCAAAGACCTTACTTAAAGGACTTAAAAATCAAGGTACTTTCAAGAGGAAAAGCAAGATCAAGAAGGAGATAGTTATCTTCAAATAATCTAAAGTTATCTCGTGTTGAAGTCAAATAAACATTATTGAAGTGTTCATAAAATCACCATCAATTTGTTGAATTCATCATCAAGCCATCCATTATCTTCATCATCATCAAAGAAGAAGCTTATGGAGGAAGAAAAGCATCCACTTCAAGTATGTATCTTTATGACTTCATTTGAATATGTCAAAATGTATTTTTGCAAAGAGAGCAAAAAATTGGTTGGGGTTTCAAACTTTCTTGAATGGAAGAAAAGGATAGATCTAAATCTTATTGAGAATGAATTCATGGACCATATCAAAGGGTCATCAACTCTACCTTAAAAATAATATGCCCAAGCTCATTCCAAATTCATGAAGGGACTCTCATCCCCTATGTATCAAAACTAGAAACTTTAAAAGAAATATATGACAAATTGGTGGAGCTATTCTCGGTGAGTACTGCAGAGGAATTAATATCTCTGAGACAAGAACTATACAAATTGAAGTTGTCAAGAGAGGAAAGAATAACTTTATATTTTATGAAGATTTCTGAGATGCGAGATCAAATATAGGAATTAGGAGAAGTGATGTATGATAGAGAAATGACTATAGTGGTGTTGAATACTCTACCGAAGGGATAGAGAGATTTCACTTCAAGTATCTATGGGAAGAAAGAAGACACACCATTCCAAGAACTACGGTCTCTATGTAAGATAGAGGAAACCAAGTTGAAAGCAAAAATTGATATAGGATCAAATGAAGATAAACAAGCCTATGTTTCCATGTCAAGAAGAAAGGGAAAATTTGGTAAATTTGGTCCTCAGAAGAAAAGGAGAAACATGGATAAGATACGATGCTATGGATGTAATGAAATTTGGCACTATAAGAAATATTTTCCCAAACCTAATAAGGACAAGAGGAAAAAGGAAGAATCTCGTGTCACTAGAGAAATGGAAGAACCAGATTCAAATAAACCTAAGAAAGAAGAACTGAAAGATATCTACTATGATTGAGATCATCTTCCTCTTTAATAGGTATATGTTAGTTGTAAAATATTATGTTAGGAAGCATTTTATATTAGATAGATGCAACACTTTAAAATTTGATGGAAGCATTGATGGATCACTCATCATAGGAGGATGTCTGAAACAAATTTATGACAACAATGCTATGAAATAAGTGGCTCCTGGAAACCTCACTGAAAATAATATCTATAGAAGGCAGTCATATAGATCAAGGTTCAACATTCATTAATCAATATGGAAATAGGTGTTGATGTTTTCTAATGGAGTCCTATTTGGATTCACTAGTTCTAAAGAAAGCAAAAGGTTTCATCAAGAATTCTAACTTGCAGAATTCTGGGATTAGGATATGATTTCATATTGATGAAGCAGGTCAAGGGAATGAAACTTTTAATTCTAAGGAAAACTATTGAAGGTTGAATCAAAAAGAAAGGAGATGAGTTACATGTATATTTACGCTTACACTGGATGCTATGAATCCATGTCATATTGTTATAGGTAGTATACTTCTATATTTAGAAGTATGATAAAAGGAAAATAAAATCTTCTCTGATGCACAGGTTGTGAAAAGGCATGATCCACACCAGATGAAATCAACACAATATCTCCTCATATGAATATGAGGTGGTTGTACACAATCAAGGAAATGCATACTGAATCTCCTGGGAATGAAATATTCTTGTGTGGAGAAAGAAAGGAAGAAATCGTAAGAAAAGAAACCATGATAAGAGGCAGTCAACATCCAAGGAAACCAAGAAGACTTGACTAGAAAAATATCCTGGGAAGATACGTAGACTCTGATAGAATTCTGGTAAATATGGAGACCTTTGAAAATACATATCTTTAGAAGATGTGTCAATCTGTATGAAGAATGTTGATACCTACAAGAATATGTCATAGTGAAAGATCATCACTAAGGTAAATTTTTATTTAAGTGTTCATATTTGTAATTGAATAATATTTGGATGAGTTTGTGCAGGGCCACCAAAGGCAAGTATATGTCTTCCACAGTTGATAACCATATGGGAAGATGGAATATCCTTGGAAGAAATATGGTTCGGAGGAAAGCATCATGACATGAAGCTAGACCATATGAGAAGATTGATGGATCACTTTCTGATAAAATACATTACTTGTGGATGAAAGTGATGGATGATATATGCCCTGTGAAGAGATCCCAAAGATGATTACTCCTCAACAACGAAGAAATTCATGACATCGAAGAAAGGAGTTCTTCATGAGCAGCTAGGTGTTTCATCATAGTTGTTGCAAGTCCCTGATTAAGAGGGAGCCTAGTAATAGGTTTCTTACTTGGAAGAAACTTGGTAATTCCTAAGCCGAGAGGGAGCTTAGGTACATTCCTTGTATATGAATGAGTACTTTCCCTTGTGGAATATGTCCTCCCTAGTTGACAGGGAGAGATAGACACATCATTATGGTCTTCACTTGGGAACACAGAATGGAGGATTGGGTAATCATATGGCATCAGTTACTCTTTGAGGATGTATTAGGGCATCCAAGATAAGAGTAGTCGTGGAAGGAACAATATTCTTTGAGGACTGGAAATCCAAGAAAAGAATAGTTCTGGACATACCCTCAGTGAACCCGGGTGGGGTATGATCCAAGAGAGACAATGATGTATATGCATATTCATCATTTGTCTCGCAAGCATTTGAGCTCAAATATCTCATGGAGAGATGGAGTTTTTATTCAAGGCCTTGCACTATGACAATGTTGGTTGATATGATGCTATACAAATAGGATTGCCAATATGATTCTTCTTATGAGATTCTTTAGATTGAGAGTGATCGTGTACCATTATGAATACCTCCCTATTTAAGAGGGAGTGTTGAAAAGTGTAACTAGGTTCGGTCTTCATAATGACTTGTAATTATGAATTTATGTAAGGAAGAAGATAGATAATAAAATGTATTTTGTAATGCTTGCCTCATGGGTTTCATGAGCAAGGGTTTTTTATTATAGGTCAAATACTTCTCCTTGATGTCTTTAGGAGTTTGTCATCTTGTCATAAATATAATTTAGAGTCATGTATATGAAGTGATGTTACACCTGTCTAAAGGACAATTACTGATGTAAATATGTGCTCCAAGACCTTGTCACTTAGCTCCTTGAATTCGGCTCAAAATATTTTCAAGAACCTCCCTTGATGAAGTCGGATCATACTCAGGTAGACATGTTGGCCTAGAGGTGGAAAAAAGTCCCTATATATAGAGGGAATGTGACCTCATTTGGACAAGAAATTTGGATCAAGGTCTGTAATATAAGTTCGAACAAGCTCTGTAATAATAAGTGTGATAAAATGATTGTGAATGAAGTGAAGTTTGAAGGTTGATCTACGAAGGAAAGAAGGGTATACTTACCCTTAAGTATTGGGCTATCCTACCTCGCATATTTTAGGTAGGCCGAGAGTCATAACAGCAAGGGATAAACCTACAACTAGAAGTGTGGATTATAGGTCGAAGAATGGCGAGTGTATTATAGCAAGAATAAAGGACTACAAGGTGTAGGAAGGTGTCTAAAGGATCTCTTTCTGTTTCAGTTTAAGTCTACACCTATACTCATATCATCTCAACAAAGGTCGAGGTTTATTTCAGTGTTCACATAGTTTGGTCTCAGGGATGTCAAAATAAATAAAGGTGTTGGAAGGAGGATAGAAGGAGGAGATTCTTGGAGGTCGAGGTCACATCAAAGGAGGAACAAAAGGAAGCATATTATTCAGGGATGCTAAAATAGGGACCGAGTCTCTCTAGTATTGGTGCAGTACAGTGCAGAAATAAAAATCAACACAAGGAGCCTGGAAGAGCAAGTGACAAGGATCTTGGAAGCATACTAGTGTCAAGGGTATTTGTCATGGTCTTGGTACTCGTCAATTGAAGATCTATAAGAAGAATTTTGATTGGGTTTTCCTCTCCAAGAGGGAGAGGTTTTGGCCCTGGTTTGCAAAGCCTAAACATTGTGTCTCTTGTGCTTTTTATAATTGAATTGATGAAATACATAGTAATCTAACAAAGATAAGATCTAATGAAATAAGCATAACGAAATCACAAGTAATTATAAATAAGAGAAATATTAATAAAAGCCCTAATTTCTCAACAAAGTGGTGTGCATATCATCTTCTATTATTCCCTCTTATATTTCTGATCATATGTCGATTTTCCTGACTTGGGAATCCATGGGTGCTCGTCGACACTATCTGTTTAAATTCAATTCTCAATGGTTGCAATCGAAGGACTTTGGTGAGTTGGTTAACAGGGTTTGGTCCAACTACCCAACCCTTGTTGTTATAAGGTTGTCATTGATGTCAATATGAGGATCAATATTCTTGTAAAGACCTAAAAACCTTAAGGGAAAACCTTTGCAGTGATATCATGCAGACCTCGTATGAAGAGGTCCTTGCCCATGATGACAAGTCCCTCTTGGTTAATAAGGATGCCATTAATGATGATGTGCTTACTCTTGATAAAGAAGCCTGGAACCAACATGATGTCAAGATGGCCAATATTCTTAAGGTGCCAAGTGTCAATCATGTACCTTGTTTGGTAACCTAGAAGACTACACTTGATGATGTCATTCGATGAAGGTCTTGATGACATGGTTGGAAACTATATGATGACATGGAGGACCATTTGATGACATGGAAAATGATTTGGGACATGACATGAAGGACTTGAAGAACACTTGATGGCATATGATGACATTATTGGAAGATCTCATTTAATGATCTAGATGGTGGTTGGAAAACTCTTTGAAGCTCTCCAAATGGAAAATTATGGGTTAACTATAATGATGAACTTGTTGGATACTTGAATGATGACACTCATAATAATATTATTGGTGCAAAAAATGGAGAAGCCATCAATAACCACATGCTGTCCCAAACACTCATTCTGTCCCAAATATTTTCTGCACAGAATTTCAAGGCCAGTCTCATTAAAAAATAATTTTCCCTACCCTAGAGGAAGCTTCTCAATTTGAATCTTGTACCCTCTTTTAGGGCATAATTTTTCCTTTCTAATGAGCCCTTACACGCCCAAAAACTCCAAATAGTTTGTGAGATAATGAATTTTTAAGATAGAAAAATATAATTTTCTCCCCAGTCGACCTATGCTCAGTTATTCATGTCGGCCTGCATCCATAAATATGTGTCCCTTCATCTTGACGTCAAACTCATATAAAAAGGAGGTTCGAACTGTCCATTTGCAAAAAGAAATTTCGGTGATTCCACAGAGATATATTTAAGACACCAAAGAGAGAAGCTTAAGGACAAAAGAAGGAGTTATTCTGTAATTTGTTTGGGATTAAAGATCAATAAACTACAGAAAATTAATTGGAGGTTGAGGAGGATTTGAAAACCTTTTGTTTGGGATAATTCTTCTTACAGTGGTGCATTGTCACCTTCAGCGACTCGGATTGCAGATTTTTTTGTAGCTCACTAAACTCTAATCAGTGACATATCTCTCTGCGTTTTCAGTGTGGCATCTCCCTGCGGATTGTAGAAGTAACACTACAAATATGTGGAGAAACTACAGGACAGCAGACTTTGATACCTTTCATTACCTCTGACCTGAAATTGTTTGACCCACAGCAAGCTGTTATTTAAAGCTTGAAACTTGTGTTTATAGTCTCGGACAGGGTCATTATTCTTGTGATATACCTTCCATACCTCAAACTGTCCTCATAAACTGAAGCTCAGACAGGTGCAGAGCTGCAATTCAGCTGCTCCTTTGAAACAGAATTAAATCTGCAACTTAGCCTTATTTTCAGAATTCGAACCTATTACCTTATTGAATATTTCAAGCCTGTCCTTTGTGTTCGAACCTGGTTGATTAGTTGAATAAAAGTGCAGCATTGTAGTTATGCAATAGAAATGGATTTGGAACTAAGGAAGAAAAGAAGATAGTAACTGTGGCATTTGCAGACATTGATTGCAGACCTTGAATTTGGACCAGCCCACCTTGAGTAGCAAATCTTTAAACATGAAGAAAACATTTTTGGCAGTATTTTCAGTGGTTGGTTGGGTCTATTGATTGTGACCTGGATATGGTCTAAAAATAAGACCTATTAAGGTGACAAGTAGTTGTTCTAAAAGATCCAAGATCCTTTATTTGCAAACTACTGAAAAGCATTTGAAAACAATACTCTTGAAGAGCCCTTGGAGAATTGAAGATTTTGTTGAGTCTTGTTGAAAAGCACTAATGGCCTAACAAATTTTGAAGCACCTATTGAAGAACTTGTGAAGAAATACTTTGTTGGGCAAGTAAAGTGAAGACTCCCCTGAGAAGTTCTTGAATAAGTCCTTGAAGAAGTTTGGAGCAAGTGCAGAACTTGGGCTACCTATTGAAGACATCTTGAAGGCACCCCTAGAGATCATGATACATCACTAATGTCATCATGAAGTAAACTTGGAGAAATTGTTTGGGTATGATGAAGAGCAGTGGTGACACCTTCTAAGAAGAGAAGGTTGTCATTGATGATGTGACGTGAAGACTAAGTGTGACAGGGCTCGTTGAAGAAGACTTTGGGAGTCATGAAGAATAACCAAAGATATTTTGACGAAGTGAAGTTGCAGGTTGGAGCCCAAGAGGTTGGAGCCTAATAGAAACAAGGTTGGTGCCTTGGAAAATAGGGTTGGAGCCCTAGAGGATTGGAGTCCTCAAGAAACCAGGTCGGAGCCTGTCTGAGAGATAGGTTGGAGCCCTAGAGGTTGGTGCCTCAAATTGACAAGGTTGGAGCCTTGGAAAGACCAAGTTGGTGTTTGGCACAATACAGGTTGGAGCTTGGAAGATTGGATTATTCATCTAGGTTTGGTGCCCTATATCATTATTGTACTCTACTAATTGTAAAGAAGAAATTAATAAAAGTATCTATTCCATCATTGTTCATCTTGTGTTCTAAATATAAGTGATCTAACTGGTAAAATTAACAATTGAAAAGAAATATTGATTCACCCCCCTCTTAGTATTTCCAACAACCCTCCCCAATTCGGGTTGTTTATATTATCTACATGAGAAGTTATCAACATTGAAAAAGGAGGTCACTCATTGGGCCGGAGAAAAAAAAACTATCAGAGATTCGTGAACTGTTGGATATTAAGGATTGCCTTCGATTATACAGTGACCCCTCAAATCCACTATATTTCTTAAAATGATACAAACATACTATTTTGGATATAGAGGAGAAAATGTGGAACATCCTCTTGTCACAGGAGGTTTCCATCAGACTTAAAAGGCATGCCACTTGGATGGCATTGGGTGATCGAAATACGTAATTTTTTCATCTACAGGCCAATCTAAGGAAACAGACAAATGTCATCCGTGACATATGTAACAGTAACGGACAATTTGTTGAGTCTCAATCAGAGTTGGAATTTGAGGTGATTAAACACTTTAGCAACACCTTTAGGGAACATAATTTGGATTTCTCAACACAAAACAAATGTTTGGAACACTTACCCAACATATTCTTGAGGGAGGATAATGATTATCTGGGTCGTCCTATTACAAAAGAGGAACACTTGGAGGTATTGAAGGGATGCTCCAAGGAAAAAAGTTTGGGACCTGATGGATGGGGGGTGGAACTCTACATACACTTCTATGAACTTATGTCATTAGATATACTCATTGCTGTTGAGGAGACCCGCATCCTTGGATTTATCCCAGGGGCCATCAATTTTGGGTTCATTTCTCTCATCTCAAAGAAATCTCTTCCTCTATCGTTTGCATACTTTCTCCCTATCTCATTATACAACTCAATTTATAAGATGATCTCTAAACTAATAGCTTACAAGATGAAAGGGATTATTTCCAAACACATTTCACTTGAACAGTTCGGATTTTTAGAAGGGACACTGATTCAGGAAGCCATCAACATCACTTAGGAACTTGTGCATTCGATCAAGACACATAAACTCAATGCCTACTTATTAAAGGTATATTTTCACAAGGCCATTGACTATGTTGATTGGGATTTCTTAAAATTGGTTCTCTTAAAAATCGGACTTAGTCCACAAAAAACTTTGTGGATTATGGCTTGCATCACCACGACAAACTTCGTAGTTATCATTAATGGATTGTTGACAAAGTTCTTCTGGGCCTCCAGAGAATTGAGGCAGGGTTGTGTTATATCTCCACTCCTCTTCCTCCTAGTCATGGACTGTTTGAGTCAAATGATGAGGGTCGCTTAGGAACGGGGTCGTATTCTAGGCATCAACATTTCCAACCACTGCTCAATCACCTATTTGATGTTCGTATATGACCTCTTATTTGGGGGCGTAGCCAAACTAGAGGAATGGTTCTGCATACACAGTATCATGCGCTCATTCAGTGCAACCTCGGGATTAAACATGAACTGTGCCAAATCTTTCCTCATCCATGGAGACTGTGATGCGAATATTATCCGAGAGATTTGCAACATTTTCGAGATCGGATCCTCTCCTCTTGCACTCAGGTTCGTGTACCTTGGATTCTAAATAAAACCCAATAAATATCTTGTTCAAGATTGGGACTCGCTCACAGATCGTTTTTCAAATCGTCTATGCGGGTGAAAGCATCGTTGGTTAACTTTGGGAGGTAGACTTTCCCTAATTAAATCTGTGTTTCAAAATATTGTGGTCTATTGGATGCACCTATTCCAATTACCCAAGGTGGTTATATGCAATCTTGAATCTATCATGGCCAAATTTATGTGGTCAAGTTCCCTAAATGAGGACAAAATTCACCTTGTCTGGTGGAAGGCCATCTCTAGGCTGATTAAAGATGGAGGATGGGGCATCATCAATACACACAACTTCAATATAGCTCTGATCATCAAAAATAGTTGGAGGGCTATGACTGAAGATGGAATTTGGTCACATATTGTCTGGAATAAATATATTTTCGGGCAACCCTTTACTCAGTGGCTAAGTGGTGGTGCTAGAGCCCTACCAAGCTCTTCGAACATTTGGAGATGTATGCGGTCAAATCTACATTGGTTTCTACCCTTTTTGTGTTGGGAAGCCAAGAACGGTAGTGTTAGAAATTATATATTACAGAGCAATGGAACACATAAAAACATGCGGAAATACCAACACAAAAAACATATAAAACAAGAGAGACACAAATATATGTGGTTCACCCAACTTGGGCTACGTCCACAGAGAAACAGTCAGTCCTTCCTTCATATTATCCAGCAAAATGAAGAGACACAACCTACATCAGATCTGTTGCAATATCCTCTACTCTGTCACACAGTCCCCCTTTCTCTTTCTTGCTCATAATACACACACCACACACAGCCACAATAACATTCCCTCATACGAAATAGGGGTTGGATTCTAGGGAAAAAACCCTAAATTAAACATAACTTCTACAATCAGATCATCCACCTAATGAATGGCCCAGATTGACTACGAAATTACAATATTTTACAAGGCAATTTTAAATCTATTTTTAGCTTCGGGGGCATTGCCCCCGAACCCACGCGTGGAGGGATGTATAGTCTTCATGGGGTATACATATAGCTTAAACAAAGACCTCTAAATCAGGATGATAATCAGGCTCCACACCCAACAATCTCCCACTTGGAGACTAATTGTAGCAACTCCACCATTGCTTCATTTGTTGGACAATGACTCCACTTTGAACCTGGTTGTTTCTCATTTTCATGATCATACTTGAAGACCAATTGAAATTGAGAAAAATCTTAGTTTATCCCTGGTTAAAACTTTTGTTAACATATCTGCAGTATTTTGGCTAGTGTGTATCTTTTCCAGCTTCAACTGTCCATCTTCCAACATTGACCGTATGAAATGGTACTTGAGCTATATGTGTTTAGCCTTGGAATGAAATGTTGATTTCTTTGCGAGATGAATGGCACTTGGGTTATCACTGTATAACCTACCCATATCCTACTTCTTACCCAATTCATCCATAAACCTTTGTAACCAAATCATTTCTTTACTATCCTCTGTAGCTGCAACATATTATGCTACCGTTGTTGAAAGTGCAACACTTTGCATTTTCGAAACCCAACTGACAGATGTTCCATCTATAGTAAATACATACCCTGTAGTGCTCCTCATGTTATCTCTGTCACATACCATATCTGCATCAACATATCCCTGTAGAGAAATGTTTGAACCACCAAAGCATTGTTGGGTGTGGAGCCTGATTATCTTGTTTATTTTGTATCACAGCGTTGGACCCTTGTACCTTAATGGGGCGACAACGTCGCCCGTAATTAAACGCTACCTGGGGGGTCCAGGGGGGGGCGGTTGCGACTTTATGAAGCCCCCCTCCGGCGGGGGGTTTTGAGGGCAGCGCCCCCGAAGCTAAAAACAGATGTAAAATTGCCTTGTAAAAGTATAGTAATTTCTAGTCAATCTAGGCCGTTCATTAGGCAGATGATCTGATGGTAAAGCGCCCCCGAAGCTAAAAATAGATGTAAAATTGCCTTGTAAAAGTATAGTAATTTCTAGTCAATCTGAGTCGTTCATTAGGCAGATGATCTGACGGTAGAAGTTATGTTTAGGGTTTTTTTCCCTAGAAGGCAACCCCTCGCTTTGTATGAGGGTATTGTATTGCGGCTATGTATTGTATCTGTATTCTCAAAGCGAGAAATAGATAGGGAGACTGTGAGAGAGAACAAATGATATTACAGCGGATCTGCTGTAGGTTGCGTCTCTTCATTTTGCTGGATAATAGAAAGGAAGGACTGGTTGTTCAGGGTGGACGTAGCCCAAACTGGGTGCACCACGTATATCTGTGTCTATTTGGTTTTATGTGTTTTGTGTGCTTGTGTTTTCCGCATATTTTATGTGTTTCATTGCTCTATAGTATATATAATTTTCTAACAACTGGTATTAGAGCCGAAGGTCTATTTGGCTGATAAAATCGCAGGAAAAAAGGGTTCCTGGTTCGAGTGGGAGTAATGGCGGAAGATGGTAAGTTTAGGGTCGAAAAATTTAACAGCCAAAACTTCCCACTGTGGAAGATGCAAATGGAAGATTATATGTATCAGAAAGATCTATACCTACCATTGAGCGGAAAAACAAAGAATCTGACGGCTATGACAAATGCAGAATGGGAGATTCTCGATAGAAAGGCACTCGGAACAGTACGGTTGTGCCTCGTGGCGT